>BMAU01004568.1:0-10994 GCA_019973935.1 Trichonephila clavipes
GACGCCATCAGAGGATGACGTCTACTGCTAGCTGGTCCGATAGGACAATGCCTTCTAGCGACATAGGAACTGCGACCGCAGGGCGCGGCAAAGTTCGCCCTCACCTCTGACCTTCGACGATTCATTTATAGTTGAAAATTCTGATCTGTTCGAGAAACCATCATCGCTCGGAACGTTTACGCTGCGTGGGCTGGGAAGCTCACGACAGCCAAGCCAACGACCCGGATCTTCAAAACATCCATATGGAAGTCGCCAAGTCAGCGGGTGAGATCGTTTCCTCTCATCTGGCCAAACTAGACGTTCCCTTATTTAAGATCCCTGCCTCGAAAAGGAACTCGATAGGATAATTCTTCGCGAGAAGAATAAACTATCGTTTCGCCGAAAAGAACAAGAGGAGAAAAAGCCGGCAGCGGCTCCTCCTCCCCCTCTTCCTCTCCCCGCAAGGGTAGAAAAGGAGCAGAAAACCGTCGACTCTGACGGCTTCGCTCCCCCAAGCAGCTTGTTAGGAAAGCTCGCACTCCCCGATCGACCTCTCCTCCCTCGCCAACCCCTTCTTCCGCGCCTATTATGGACAGCGCTACTTTAGAAGAACCGGGCGAGAGGAAATGGAGGATCAGATCAGATTTTTTGAGATTTTTTGAGAGGTGGTTTTCCTTGTGACACGTTAGCGGCCGGTCGTGTTTAGCACGTCCGCATACGATTTCCTGTGTCACACTGTGCTATTGCCGGAGACTACTTTTATTTCCAACCTAGCCCTTTTTAGGGCCTAGTCGTCTACTTATCATGAGTGACATTGATATGGAACCTCCATCTCCATCTTTTCGTATAGAGCTTACGAAGAGCTGATGATTTCAGACCACCGCCAATCTCACTACCTCCAGAACCGACCTCCGTCTGCGGTAAACGCAGGGCAGCCATGAGTCTGACGTCGTGAAGACATGACGTCGTCTACGGACTGGTCCGAAAGGACAGATTTACCTGAGCCACCGAAAACTACCTCACCATTTCGGATCATAGCCGGCGATGACCACATAGCAGAATTCTCTGACTTGTTCAGGGAAGCAATCAGGCAAGAAATGTTAGAAAGTAAGTGAAAGAAATCAGCGTCCGTAATCAGTGTGATCCATTGTACGTTTTTAAATTGGATTAATACTGGGCAGTGTTTATCACGGCATCCGTGATTTTCTGAAAAACCTGATCTAAACCTGACATTATGATTTGTACAGTTTATGCATCGAGGTTCGCAGGAGGTTCGATCATGGTCGTCCGTGGAACTACAACTGAAGCAAGCTTGAGTATTGGAGCAATGATTCCTGTGTGGCCCAAAGTACCACAAGTAGAGCATTGCATGACAGATATAAATGTTTCAATTCTAACTCTCTCAAAATTTAGATAAAGATAACCGTGATCTTTGATAACGGGGTAGAGAGATCCAGGAATTACAGATATGACTCAATTATTGGAAGATTTCGATTTTATAGGGGAAATTGACCTCAAAACCACCATCCTTGAAGATTTCATTTTTTAGAAGTAATGCTTTGGTAATGGAGTCTTTATTGTATGATGAATCCACACCAAATAATATAAACTGTGGCTTACGTCGGACTGGCTTGGATATTGAGAAACTTGCAAAGTCAGCATTATTGGAAGTTCTTGGCTTAGTTTTGCTTACATCCTCGTCGGTGGTCAAACAGATTGCAATTCCACCATTTTTGATATTTTTAATTCTGGTTATTCTAAAGGGTAGATTTTTTGCTCAGCAGAAAGGAAGTTATTTTGTTACGGGTGGTGGAAGAACCGGCATTAGGTTCCAGAGGTCTGACCAGAAGGACCTGTTCACTCGGAGGCGGAGGAGTGGTGGAGGAAGCAGCTGCTGGTGAAGAAGCGACCTGTGCGTAGCTAGGCTTGGCGATGATGGCTGGAAGGGGAGGCGAGTATCAGTGTTTACTCCATGGAGGATTTAAGATCGCTTACACAGGAAACGGTTGATTCAATGTGTGAAGCCAGGCTAGAAATGACCGAGTCGAAACAGCGCTGAGATTCCTGTAATTTTCCTTCGGATAGAGCCACTTGCTTTTCCAAATCTCGGATGTGTTGATAGGCGTTATCAGGGGCCTCATGAAGTGGGAGCGTCGGAACGGTCTTCAGTTGGAGGGAGCCAGAAGGGGAGACGCTCGAAGATGGAAGCTTCTTGACTACGAGGCCACTAAAGAAGATATGGAAGATGGGAATGAGGGAATTCCATAAGCATAGGAGAGGAACCCTTGAGACGTTTTGCGTCGGCTGTCTGGAGAAATTTTTCAAAAGCTGAAAGAGTAGCCTCCATTTTAAGGTATTCATCAGTTCCTGCAGCTCCCGGGAAGGACTGAAGAAGGCTAGTAATAATGCCTTCATCCTTGTCTTTACTTTCTTTTGTTTTCTTAATCTTGGAGCCCATGTCTTTTTTCAAAAGTATCTTTAGACATGATGGAAATTATGGGAGTTATAAATAAAACGAAAAACGATGGAAATTATTAAAACGTAAATTGAACATGATAGTTATATGTACAAGCGGAAAAGCAAAACACCACCAAAAGGAGGAAAAAAATACCAAAATGCTTGCTAAAGGAAAAGAGCCTACTCGCTGGTTGATGAACGGCAAGAGGGGGAAGCGAAGCTGCGGCAAGGAAAAACTGAATTTCGGTGCCGAAAAGCTCGAGAAACACGACCTCTCTACGTGGAGGCAGAACCGGAACTGTGACTTCTTACTTTCTGACTTCTTCACTTTCGCAACCTGTTTTATCATTTTTATAATTAATTATTCCATTTATTTTTATTTATCAGCATATTGAAATTACATGTTTAACTTCATTTCATGTTTATTTTGTTGAGCTGCATTTTATTCTTTATTTTTCCCTTCATTTTTGTATATTATGTGTGTACCTTGTGCTTTAATATTTAATATTTATATTTAATATTTATTTTGTAGTACCTTCTCAACTTTATGTACATATATTTTTATTATTATTTTTGATATATTCTGTTTATATTTGTTCTTAAATTGTTCTGATTCACCTCTTATTTTTTTATGTAATCAAGGCACATTTTTTGCGTGTTATTATATTCACCTAATTAGTTTTTATTATTCGATTTTATTTGTTTTCGATTCGTTTCCTTATTCAAAATTTTTTGCAAGGCAGATTTTGGCCAATAATTTTTATCTTAGTTATTATTACTCACGTACATTATTTTTTTTATGTATCTTTCATGCATTCCGTTTATTGTATTTCATTTTTAAGTATTTATACTAGTATTGTATTTTTATTGATTTTTATATTATATTTGTATTGTATTTGTTTTGATATTTTAATTCCTTTTATTACTTTTATTTTTCATTTTGCATATACTACTATCTCTATCTTTAATTATTTTATGCTTTCAATTCTTGCTTATCCATTGCAGTTATAACCACTCCTTTAATTCTGGCAGATCTTCTTAGAATTTTACAACTAAATGCGAATCACTCCCGGTCTGCCCATCTTCAAGCTCACTCGGTTGCAGTGGAGATGGGTTTCGATTTTACTTCTCCTCCAGGATCCTTACCCTAACTTTAATCTTCCCTTAAATTCCCCACTTGGTTCCTCTCAATTCTTTTCCAATTCTCAATTGTGCAATTGTTTGTTATAATCGGAATATCATTTGCAACTTTCGCATGAAAACAGATCACACTGTGTCCGTCAACATTAAATTAAATCAAGTTCTTCTTACTGTTATTAACGTTTACTTTTCCCCTCATGGTGATTTCTCGAAGGCTATTAATCAATTGAACCTCTATAAAGGGAATTAATAAGAATTGTTTGTTAGCCGGGGACTTCAATGCAAGGTCAGTTGTTTGGGGGTATAAGAACACTGACAGGAGGGATATCTTGGCTGATTTCTTACTCTCCAACAATTTGCATCTTTGCAATATTCAGGACTGGGACCAACCTTTCATGGCCCTAGGTCCGCGGTTGGGAACCCCGATCTCACCCTCACATCTTGCGACCTGGTTTCCTTTGTTGAGAATTGGGAAATTCTTTCCACCCGATCCCTTAGCGACCATAGTTTTATCGTGTTCATCTCCGGTGTGATCTAATCTTTTCTGACTTTGTCTTTAAAACCAAATATGGCATTAATAAATTCATCTATAATTTTCGCAAGAACTATAACCTTCTTAATTCCTTCTTGACTAACATCTCCTCAATTGAACTACTTGATGATTTCGCTAGTCTATTAATTAATACTACAAATGCCTCTGCCTTCTCAACTCTTAGAAAGCGCCGGGTTTTAAATACCCCTTCTTTCAAATGGTGGAACAATTCTTAAGAATCCAGCGTAATCAGCTGAATGCATACAAGCGGAGGTGGTTTCTCTCACTACGCATGGCATGTCGGTCGACGAGATTGCCTCCATGCACTCGGGTACAAAAGCCCTCAGGGCCAACTATAAAAAAGTCAATAATTGACACCAAGAATAAAGCTTGGGAGTATTTCTGTTCTACGAATTCTAATAATTTTGGATTTACTTTTAAAGCAGCGTTCGGAAAGTTATCCAGCCCAACTAATCTTCATCAAATTTCGACTGGCGATTCTGCCTCTTTGTTCCATAGTAAAGGTTAGCCTTCTTCTTGATTCTCATTTCCCTTCAGGATCTCCTCCTATTCCTCTTGTCTTCAATGACTGCTCTCCTCCTTCATGCCTGAGCCTCAGTGAAGTTGAAGTCGTCTTCCGGAAGCTTCGTGGGGGTAAAGCTCCGGGTATTGATCTCATTGACTATGCTATTTGGAAAGCTCTTTATAACTCCTTCCCCAACTTGCTTTTTCGGTTCTTTAACCTCTGCATCCAATTTAATCACTTCCCTTCCATTTTTAAGAACACAAAAATTAAATTTTTACTAAAGCCGGGCGTGACCCATCGTCTACTCTCTCCTATCGACCAATTTGTTTGCTCTCCACCCCTTGGCAAAATTTTAGAAGAATTTTCTTAATAGGTTTCTCCGTTGGATTTCTAAGAATAATATTCTCCATAGATCTCAGTTCGGCTTTAGGAAAACCGCAGCTGCATTGAGGCCGTGGACAAATTAGTGCATCACATTAAAAATACCAGGGTGAATAAACATACTGCTTCTACGTTTATTGATATCAAATCTGCTTTTTTGACAGCGTTGATTGGTCGACTCTCTTCCATATTTTTCATTCATACCGTATTCCTCTTCACTTTCAGAAATTCATTCACTCTTACCTCACTAACAGGGTAATTATCTGGACTGATAATACTTTTACCATTAAAAAACAAATTTTTTAAAGGCTGCCCACAAGGGTCCGTTCTTTCACCAACTCTTTGGAATATTTATTTTAATCCTATCCTTTCTCTTAACTCTGAACTGTTTATTCTCCAAGCCTTTGCGGACGATCTCGCAATTGTCTCTTTTGGCCTTTCACGTAAGAAACTTGAAGATAATACTAATAAAATCCCTTAGTTTTAGTAAATTATAAGCTTTCCGAGCTCAATTTGTCAATAGCAACTGCTAAAACCGTTTCAGTTGTTTTCAGATGTCCCTTTATTCAAGGCCGTGGTTTTCGGGGAGCACGACCTTCAGGAGAATCCCATTTTAAAATTGGTTCCAATTCCATCCTTATCTCTAAGTCATACAAATACTTGGGTGTCAACATTGACAATCGCTTATCTTGGACTCCCCATATAAATTCTATCAAGGATAAGATTCTCTGGATTTCTTCCAACTTTTATCGCGTTTCCAAAAATTTCAATCACCAGCATATTTCCTTAATGAAACTTTGGTATACTTCGGTTGTTCAACCAATCATCTCCTACGGAGCAGGGTGTGGGGTGGATCTGACCTCTATCGGGTCAAAAGCTTAAATCTATTTCAGAGGATTTACTTATTAAAAATCACTAAAGCCTATAAAACCTCCCCCTACTGACGCTCTTAATATCCTATCAGGCATTCCCCCATTCATATTGTTATTCGCTCTCTCTACTTTAAATTCCAACTTTGGAACAACAGGAACGATCTCCTTCAGGCCTTATCCCAGCTACGAAATTGGACTCTTTTTATTTCTCTTCATCAGATCCCTCCCGATTTTCTTTCCTTTCCCATTAATACTTTCGAGGGCCCATCTGAGTGGGAAGTGTATACTGACGGATCCAAAATCGATTCCAATGTTGGTTTCGCCGTGTGTATTTTTTTCGGGGGTCTCCCTTTAAAACATATCTCTTTAAAATTCAGGATTTTAACTCGGTCTTTCAGGCAGGCAGAGTTATCTGCCATCAGTCTCTCTGTCTGTTGGGCAGTTCATCATAATACTAAAATTCATATTTATACTGACAGTCTCTCCTCTATTCTCTTTCTTAATAATCTTACAAATAAATCCAGTTATCTCAATTCCATTAAATTCAAATTGTTTCAATTCAGAAGCTACTACAATCTTTTACTGGGTCAGAAGCTCATAACAATAACCTTTATAATGATTACGCCGATTTTATGCAAAACAGGCTGTATATGATGGCGAAGTGTTTCGGTTCCCGCTCCTCGCTCCTTCCTCTCCAGTTCCTTAAATAAATTTATCCTAGAGTCTTGGACCTCCTCTTGGAATGATTGCAATACTGGACTAAGGGTCAAGCGCTTTTTCAATAATCCTAAATTAAACATTCTTCCCATTTCTAAATATCTGGTCCATTTTTCTAACTAATCATGGGCCTTTCCCCGCTTTACTTGCACAGGTTCAATCTCCTTCCCTCTCCAAATTGCCTGTGTGGGTCGCCTGGAGACGCCGACCATTGCGTATTCCACTGCCCCTTCACTTCTGATCACCATCTTATTAACCCCAGCCCGAACGCTCTCTATCCTTGGGGTCAACTCTATTAGTAATAATCGTGCAATTCTACAATAGATTAATTTCCTGCTTTGCTATTTCCAAATCCATATGTGATAATTTGGCTTAACTTTCCCTTCTCCCTCTTCGGTTCTTGCTATAACTTTAAATCTTTTTGTTCCCCTCCATAATTTTTTGCAGCTTCCTGTTTTAACCCTTAGTCATCATTCTGGGTTTACTTTATGATTAATTTCTTGTTTTTGTTTTTTTTTCCCTCTCTTTTAGCAAAAATGGTTTCTTTAATAAAATTCAATAACTTATCTGTTTCCCCCCCTTTCTCCCCTCTTTCTCTTTTAGTGTCTTAAAATATAATTGGAGGAGGAAATGTAAAAAAAAATCATCTTTTCTGTGCTTTTCAAAAAAAAAAAAAAAAATCTAACGACAACAGGAAGTGTTGGCGCCATTCTTGTCTGTGTTTGTTAAGTGTTTTTATGTATTTGCATTGTAATTTGTAATTGTTAAGCGTTTTTTTTCTGTATTCCCCCAATTCTCAGAATTTTGGGAAGGGACTTTGTACATGTTTTTCGTTTAATTTGATAATAAAATACTTCTCGGAGGGTCGGATGCAGCTCTAAACCCTTTGGGTGAAGCTCGATTCTCTGGAGTAAGTAAATGTAAGTAAGTAAGGCAAAAAATGTTTACGCGGCATGGGCCCGTAAACTTACAAATGCAAGGCCGAATGATCCCAAGCTGCAGAGTTATCACCAGGAGGTGACGAGGCAGGTGAGAACGTCCGAACTTCTCGTTAGCTAAACGTCCCTCTTTTTCGTATCCTGCCTCCGAGAAGAACTCCATAAAATCGTTCTCCGCGTTAAGAATAGGGTTAGCGACCCTCCGCGGAGAGAATGAAAAGAGGTGAAAAAAGCCGGCAGCAGTTTCTCCCTCCTCCCCGCCTCACCCCGTTCAAAGGGTAGAAAGGAAACGAAGCGTCGATGCTGACGGCTTCGCTCCCCCCAAAGCAACTTGTTCGAAAAGTGCTCTCTTCCTCTCCACCCTCCCCCCTCCTTCCGCGCCATCAGTTGAAGGCGCGCTTTGAAAGGTACGGGAGAGGAGGAAATGGAACTCGCGCAGCAGAATCGCTGCAAGATGAAATCGAGGTGCCTGTAATTAAAAAACCCCGCATCCGCCGTTTTTTATCTCACCGAAAGGTGATTGGCGGCAACTTGTTGCCCTTGCCAAATTAAAAGCCCCCTCCTTCCAATCCCAGATGTCAGGTCGATTCCTGAAAGTCTATGGCGACGAAGTCGAGTACAGGGACCTCAGTCGCTGGCTCGAGACTACTGGGGTGGAATTCAAAAGTTTATGCTCAAGCAAGACCGCCCGGTCAAAGGGGAGTCGTTAAGAGGGACTCCCATCCAACACCGAACCTGAAGATATCTATTCCGAAGTGAAGCCGAGGCTTCAAAGTCGCTTTCAAAGATATCTCAGATGAAAAGTATCGCACTAAGGCCCCCATGCCCCTTTTTTATGTTCAGATAGAAAACAGCGTGGATGCCCCAAAATATACGATTTTACGGAAATGTTTTGGAACCACTTGTCGAAGGTTAAACCCTTCGATCGCGGCAATACGGTAAACCAGTGTTGGCGATGTCAGGGGGTGGTTCCACTCCTCGGAGGTGTGCCACCTCCGCCACGCTGTGTTAAATGTGCGGGCCCCATGCGGCCAAAGACTGCACTTTGGAATTTGACACCCATGAGGTGCGCTAATTGCTCGGGCGCGCACGCGGCAAGGTGGAGCCGCTGCCCGAAACACCCTCAAATGCCAAAAAGAACGGCAAGGTTAATAAAAATAAAAACCAAAAAAAACAGGGCCCTAAGCCAAATAATAATCAAGCTAAAAAAACTACAGCACAGGCACCTCGACCTGATATTTCTAAGGCGAGAAAAGTCTCGCCTAATCTGGACTACTCTAAAGTAGTCAGAACAAAAATTCCCAAGGGCATGTTAGCCCCCTTCAGCACTCAACTTCAGATTAGACCGGCTAGCCAAAGATGCCAGCAAATGCCGGCCTCTTAAAGGATTTGCTTGAAGTGATAGAGGAATCTCCCTCTATCGACAAGCAAACTTCTGCAGGAGCGTTTAAAAACTCCCTTTCTGCGCTCCGCTCGGCATCTGCGGACGTAGATAAAAAGCGTAATTTTCGAAGCCTATTGCAGGCTTCGCTCCTCCAGGCTTAACTTTCCCCGCTCACGTGAGTACTTCTTTGAAGATTGGTTTTGGAATGCAAGTTCCTTGCGTTCCAAAATCCATGGTACACGATTTCGTTTCAGAGCAAAACCTTGACATGTTTTGGTCAGGAAACCTGGCTTGAGCCGGGTATCGACCCCCAGATCGCAAACTATCGTCTCACTAAAGACGATAGAATCGGAAATTTCCCATACCGTAACGCGAGGCGGCACGGCCATTTAATGTAAAAATGAGATCGTGCACCACAGGGTTCCCCTTCTAACACGAGGAATGGACGCCACTGCGGTGCAAATTAAAATTAATTTCCCTCCCATTAATGTTGTTTCGGCCTACGTTCGAAGAAGAAGAGTAGGCCATAGTTTCCCAGTAGAGGATTTTAAGAAAATTTTCAATTCTGGCGTAATTGTATCACCGCTGGTGACTACAACACGCAGCTCATGTGAGTTGGCACAATGCCAAGTCGACCCGTTTCGGGCAAGTGCTGCATAGGCTAATTCGCGACCTTCGGGGGCGAAATTAGTCGCACCGCGAACTGCCACACACCTCCAACCGCGTCAGCGGATTTCGGAAGTGTCATCGACGGGCGGTGTTCAAACACATTCCATTCAACCATAGTGTGTCAGAGTTATTAACGATTTCAGCTCTGATCACTACCCTCTGTAATTCTTGAAATTAATTTAATTACTTCAATTATTAAAAATTCAGAGCAACTTTCAACTAATTGGTTTAATTTTAAATTTGCTCTTAATAAAAAAGCCCCTCCCCACTGTTGAGCTCACCAGCAATGATAATATTGAGTTAGCTATTTCTGAACTCAATCAAAATTTCACTGAGGCTTTCGTTGAGGCCTCAAAACCAAAAATTTAATAATGCTCGAAAATCCTCTCCCGAGATTAAATTCAAAATTTATGAACGAAACAGGTTACGGAAATTTTGGCAAAGAACTAGGTGTCCTAAGTATTTATTCTCAATTCGTACCCTCAGTCGTGAGATAGCAAAGGATATCCAAGCATATTCCCGCGTCCAGTGGGAAAAGCACATAGAGGCGTTATCGCCCATTGACAACACTCTTTGGAAATCCTCCTTTTTACGTAAGCCTTTTCAATCCATTCCCCCTTAAAGGGGCACTTGGCAGTATCGCGATAACCCCTATTGAAAAGTCGGAGGTTATCGCAGACAGTTTGCAGAACAGTTTCGAACAACCACGTCGCTGGTCGAGAACTTTTCGACCAACGCATACACGATGAAGTTACTAACTTCATCAATGCCCCACGTTCAAGAAATTGAACCGACCACTCCAACGGAAGTCTTATCTTACGTACAGGAGACTCAAGCCCAGGAAATCCCCGGACTTGATCAGATTTCTAATCGTATGATTAAAAACCTCCCCCTTAAATTCCTTCTATTTATCACTCTGTTGATAAATCAACTTTTTAAAAAATAGCTATTTCCCAAATTCATGGAAAACTGCCGTGGTCATTCCTATCCTAAAGCCGGATAAAGATTCGGCTTTACCCTCTAACTACCGTCCAATCTCATTACTTTCTTGTTTGAGCAAAGTATACGAATTTGTGCTTTTGCAACGTCTGAATCAACACTGCGCTGCTTTTTAATTTTATTATTCCTCAGCGGTGCGGTTTTCGACCCAAGTGCTCGACAGTTCATCAGCTGCTCAGAGTAACGGAGTTGATTCCCAGTGGCTTCCCCCGCTTACGAGGCCACGGTATACTTTTTCTGGACATAGCCAAAGCCTTCGATAAAATTTTGGCATGATGGCTTACAAATCAAGCTCATACGACTTGACTTTCCCTCCCCCTGATCAAGTCCATTCCTAGGATGATTCGTTTTTTGGAGCGCCAACGCTAAGAAGCGTTTTTTTCTCCGTCTGTGTGCCTTG
>BMAU01004569.1:0-2500 GCA_019973935.1 Trichonephila clavipes
ATCATTTCAAACCCCGAAAACGTAACAGTATTGAACCCATTTGTTACACTGCGGAATTTGATTGGATTCTTATGAAATTTAGGAGTCAGAAATATATGGGGATATATAATTTTATTGCTAGAAATATTTAATTGTTTACCAAATGCCAATAATTTGTTGTTAATTTCTTTCATACTAAATTTACTTACATCATATGCATTATTATTTTGTATAGGATCATTTATTAATTTACTATAATAATATTTACATATAATTGCATAATTTCCTGGTACTTTATCTACATAAACAATCACAAAGTGTTTTGTAAGTTTTCTATTGGTCCCTTAATTTTTTCTATAACAATCTTCATTTTTTGTTCTAAAATTAAAATTCATTAAGTCCTTGAGGACATGAAAACCAAATTCTTTAAAAGCCTGAGTAAGTAAATTATATTTAATTGCAACATTTAGAATAAATTTATTAATATCTTCTGATAGTTGTTTTCTCACATTTAAATTGCTGTTTGAAATAGTCAATCGATAACCAGTACCTTTGCTCATAATTTCTCTTAGTTTCTGATCCTGTACAATTTCTAAGTTGCCAGTTATTACGTGCCCATGATATTCGTCTACGTAATTCTTGTATTCATTGCAACAACATTCTTTTTATCCACCAATTCCTTAATACTATTATAGTTAAAAATTGATCTACTAATTTTTTATTATACTTGAACGCTCGTTTTATTAACACATTTTTCATCGGAAATAAATCCATGTGTTTCATCAAATATATATATATATATATATATATATATATATATATATATATATATATATATATATATATATATATATATATATATCTTCTGTGCGTGTGTTTGTTACTAGACTCCTCCTAAACGGCTGGACCGATTTCGATGACATTTTTGTGTGGGTTAAAGTAAATTCGAGAATGGTTTAGATTCACAATTCGGTCCGATATCGCCATTAGTTAAAAAGATATTAATAAAAACATTCAAAAAATACAACTCAACATTCACCTGCATTGTTGTAACAACGCTATTGTTATAAACAAGTAATATAAAGAAAAATTTTAATCAATTCCTACTTAGATCAACCAAGAAAAAATTATTTTAGCTACTTTTTATTAAATAGTTTCAATTAATATAAATATGTATATACATATGACTGAATCACGACAATAAGTGGTAATTAATTTTTATTAATTATCATTAAAGTATTGTATTGTCTTACAAAACAATCGTGTATATAAAATTTCCTTTCAACTGAATACTTTATTTAACACGTTAGAAAAAAACCTTTTCAAATTTTGACATAAGTCGCCAACGTGGCTGTATTTGTAATTTTTTACATAATTAGTTATAATCAATTAATTTTTATTCATTATAATTAAATTATTGTATTGTCATCCAAAATAATCATGTACATTACACTTCAGGTCAATTGAACGCTTGAAAATGTATTTTATTAACGATTAAAAATTTCACCAAGATAAATAAATAAATAAACAAACAAACAAATAAAATATGTATAGAGATCGTGAGCTAATAGTAGGAATTGAAAATGACGTAATTTGGCGTCGAAAATTGATTTTCAGCCAAACTGGCCAAAGACGGTCTTTATTGTTACAAAAATGCAGATGATTCACGCATTTAGCGTTTTTAATTAACATGTTTTAAAATAATCTTTATGTATGTAATTCTTCTGTGCGTGTGTATGTAACTGAACTCCTCCAAACCGCTGGACCGATTTTGATGAAAGTTTTTTTTCTTTCCAGTGGACTCGAGAATGATTTAGATTTATAATACGGTTTAGAAATGTTCCGGCCAACTGCGCTAAGTTCAAAGTATCGAATATTCAAAAATCTTTTATTATAATTTAATTTGGTCCCAACAGTTGGTGCTGTGATCATTTCAGGAAAATATTTTGTCACGTCGTTTTATTATTTTGTTGAAATAAATCGTGTGTTTATTAAATTATTACATTCAGATGTCATTAGTGTTTGAAGAGTTTTGAAGTGTACATAAAATGCTATACATTTTATGTACAATTTAATAAATATACTTGTTATAAAATAGTTTGAGTCACAACTTTTTCACCATTAATTAAAACAAGTTTAAGTTTTTATTCACACAGCCTTTACATTTAACTTCGCTCATAGTATACACATACTCACACGCTATTGATTGATTGAATTGTGATAACCGTACTTGTGTAATGACGTTAGACATTATAATAACTTTTTAATACAAATCTTACTCAAAACGGTCCAGATTGTTAAAGCTTTTTCATAAAAATTTGGAATTTTTGAATTTAAGATGTGTGTACAGTACAACGTCGGTCGGGTTCTCTAGTATATATATATATATATATATATATATATATATACACTCTGTCGCAAAAAAATATATGCACCCAGAAGAAATTGAGCTACATTTACGAAATTTTTTTATGCATGTAGTGTATATGAAAATAAACAAATGATTAAAAATTCAGAACAA
>BMAU01004569.1:7500-35492 GCA_019973935.1 Trichonephila clavipes
CGAAATTTATAGCATACAAAACAGTCTCAATGCTGCTAAGAATATAAATTATACATGATTTGTCTAAATATAATATTAAATATATATCCGTATAAAAGGGAGATATTCCGGATGTTTGTTGAAAGATCGGCGTTTCGCAGAATGTTTCATCAAAATAGGCCAAAATCATTACATTTTGTTATGGAAATAAAATTTATTCTGCTTACCATTTAAAAAAAAACCACCCCTAGTTGCATGGCTGAAACATTCTGTAAAGCATGAAAATAAATTCCTTTTTACAAACATGTTAGTTTGGTGTATGACAAATAATCCTTCGCAGATCTCTTGTGTGATTATTATTTTAGGACAAAAAACACTATAATCGTTTCCCAAACCATATCACAATTACTTCAGTACTTCACAGATGCAAAAACAGGACATCTGATTGACACACATTTGAGATACTATTTTTAAAATGTATAATGGCATTGATGGATAATTGGATTTCGTTCTTTCATTTGTAGTTCTACTACCCATGGTGTCATTTAAGATGAAGTTCAGAAATCACTTTGTAATTGTTAGTTTCATTGTTTTGTTGTCTTTTATCTGTAGATAATTTCTTATATCATTGACTCATACTGATACCTGCAGGTGTTGATTGAAATTTTCTGGCACCGATACAATAAACCGTCCTTCTCTTTTCTAAAAAAAGTCATCTGTGTTTGTTTTAGGTGGTCTTTTTTAGTTAAATTTCACTTTGTTTTACAACTTACCTCCGAAAAAAAAACATTGCTTTCTACCGTATCATGCCATAACTTTTGATACAGCAGCTAAAGCACCACTCATAGTTTTAGTGCCTGCAGTTATACCAGTTACTCTTTTTTTGGCACTCTACGGTAAAAAATACTGTACCATTTAAAAATATATATACATAAAATCATATAACATATAGGGAAATGTAGAAGATTATTGTGTGCATTATTTTCAAAATTACGAGAACTAGTGTCAATAGCCTTCGTATTTCTTTAGAACATGGCAAACAAATAATCAATCAAACAACCAATCGCCCCCCTCTGGTATAGTGGCTAGCGACACAGACTGATTTGCCGTAGAGCCTGGTTTTGAATCCCGGAGAAGGCATGGACGTTTGTAATTGTATAGTGCTTTCACGGCATAGGGGTTTAAAAAACGTAATAAAAAATCTCTCATCATGGGATTACAGCAAATAAAATAAAAGTAGATGCTATATATAAATCATATCAGAGAGAGAGAGAGAGTGCATTTTTTATATGTCTGAAAGTATTTTGTTTTAATTCGTTCTTGTAAATTAATTATTTTAAATATTTTATTTACAAAATGCTTGCGCCCCCAAGGGGGAGCGCTCCACAGTTGGACAAACACTGATTTAACCAGAATGATATTTTTCCTTCTGTAACGAATTACAGACGTAATAATTTTTAGCAACTCCAAAATTTACAGAATTTTATATAAATTTTGAATCAATTTTTCAATTGTTTGAATAAATATATTCATTTATATTATTTCTCAGCAGATTTAAATACCAACTTATAATTCAAATTACACTAACAATTTAGAAATCATGATTTTAATTTTTTTTTACTCATACCCTTAAAAGTTAAATATAAAATACCTCTACATTTTAATGCTTAAAAATGAAAGTCAGAAACAATGGCTTATGAATTTGTCTGGAAATAAACCCCTAGGGAATTAATTTATAGGAAATAAATCCATAGAAAACAATTTCAGTGCCAATATTGATTTAAAAGTAAGCAAGATTATTGTTTATGCAACCTAAGTTATGTGAAAATGATTTTGTGACAAAAAAGTAATGTATG
This sequence comes from Trichonephila clavipes, assembly GCA_019973935.1. Taxonomy (NCBI): domain Eukaryota; kingdom Metazoa; phylum Arthropoda; class Arachnida; order Araneae; family Nephilidae; genus Trichonephila; species Trichonephila clavipes. The sequence continues at coordinate 9,336 of BMAU01004569.1, forward strand.
ACTAATAAGATTTTTGTTTCTTATTTTTTGTTTCACTGATAAAAATTGCGTTTTTATACAATGTTGAATATCTTGACATAATACACCTGCTTCCTTCAAACAAACAGAAAAATTCGAAATTGCAGACATTTTCAAAATTCATTTTCAAAAATGTCTGCAAAAGTTTTAAAGATTACAAAAACATAAAATGTTTGAGCAAAATACGGGTTGAAAAGAAACAAAAAACTTTGAGTTTTGGTAAGATATGTAAAACTAGTTTTATTTAATCATTCTGTGTCTCAATGTAGAAATTTAATATTGTTGTTTGATATCCTATCGTGAATTAAGTATATACAAATGCTTCAAATATAAATTTTAAATGAATTTGCTGCTTTTGAATGCTGAATGGTAAAAGAGAAATTTTTTTTGTTTGTATTTGCTTTAAAATTCGATACTTTTTTAAATGTATACTTAATAAATTTGTAAAGTTTTAATTAAAAAGGTCTATAAAGTCACATTACCTTTTTCTATTGTTTTATTACGTAGGCTTTTCCCAATTTTTAAATTGTTTTATATAAATTACTTCTTTGTGCACCAAATTACTTTCCTCTATGTATGCTTTCACATATCATACAAATATGTATTCAAAATACTTCATTTAAGAAAACCTCAATCTTTTATTAATTAAGCTAAGTAGAAAGTTTTACAAAATCTTCTGTAACTAAACAAAAAATGGCTCCAATTTCCATATAATAGTTATGTACCATAAATACGAATAATTAATAAAATTACATTTAAATATACTTTTCTACGCATTATAATTTAGCTTATTTTTAAATTTTAAATATAGATTGTCATATTAAATGGAAGATAAATATTTAAATTATAAACTTAAATTTATTTTTCATTTTAAAATATAAAAAAACAAAGTTTTAAGTTTTCAATTCTACAACTCATAGTCAGATATAACTTAATTGCATACATATTTAATTTTATTTACATAAATTCTCAAATTTAAGTAACAAAATATTTTATCAAAATTACATTGTTATCGTTACTTTTTATATATTAAGAAATACAATTGAAATTAACTTTGGAATGGTTGCATCATTAAAATATCTCATGAAAACCAATAAATTATTTATTTAAACACATATGCATTTAATTGATAAATAATTTCATACATTTATGTGAATTTCATAAGAACGATATACAATTCTGTACTTGAATCGGAAAATAGAATAATTGAAGGTATAGTTCAAATATTTACGATTAGTAGAAATTTATGACATTCTGACTAGGCATTCAAATTTTTCTCTGCTGGGCCACATACATATTTCAGCTACTTAATGCGGGCCGCATACATATGTTACGTGTTTCACGCGGGCCATGGCATGAGGATAAATGGTGGGGGGTGATTAAAGACCAGGATAACATTGAAAATTTAAAATGTGGAAAACTAATCAAAAATATTATAACTCCTGTTTTACTTTTTTATTAATTATTATTTTTTTATTTTTGTCACTAACACTAAATTAGAAACATTTAGAAACATTCCTGCACAATTTCTGCATCAGTAAACGGTTTCTATGACTATCACATATAACAAACTTCGTGAATGTCTTAGTTACTGCTGTATATTACACTGACAAAACACTTTGTTCCGCCGCAAAGACTATTCTTCAAGAAAGCCTACTTTAATATCACCTCTTGAAAAGAAGAATCTTTCGAGGAAAATTGCCATTGAATGACTCCATGTTTATTGGTATATTTTAAATACATCACTTCGTGACAAATCAAACAATTACCGATCCATGCTTGTTTTCACTGACTAAATATAGTCAACTCCTCCACTCTTATCTTGAAACTACATATTTTTTCCAAATGTTTTTTGTTTGCAAGATATGAAAGATAGTTAAAAACTAGTTCTATTCGTAAAACTGTCGCTACACTGTTGCGCGTTATCACTAACCGTAACCGTTCCAAAAAGAAAAAGAATATCTATTCGTACTCTTGCGGTCACCGACAGAAAGCAAATCAGATATAGGTTCGATTGAGCTAACAGTGGTTAACTGACCCAACTCTTTATCACAGTGGTCTTAAATAAGTAGACTATCAGAGCAATGGGCCATGCCGTCCTCTTGAAAGAGCTTAGGTGGGGTCGCAGGTTGAACATTTGCTGTTGTAGACCGTTTTAAAGCTATGTGCATTAGTTAAAAATTATTGTTCCATTGAGAAATTGCATCTGTGTTTTATGAAATAAGTAATAATTAGTATGATCCTTATAATGAATACTTTGCCTTTACGATCTTATTTTCTCTATACATTTACGTTAATGTCAACCAAAGCATTTCATTTTAATACTGTATTCAAAATATTCCTAAACATTTTTATTTTTGCATTACTCCTACAAATTAAAGATACTGTTGCATCTAATAAAGTGATGCATTTTGCAGTTTTTCAAATAGAAAAAAAATTAACATATTTTAATTTTGTGCTTTCAAACGTATTAGAGACTAATTTAGTTCCAAATATGGAACTGTATTTATTCTATTGTAAAGCGAAGTAAGGCCTCTATAATGGAGCAGCTGTTTTGTGTTGTCGAAGGAAAGTATTTTTACCCACAACCAACCAAATTTCTTATGGAGAGCACTGGAGTTTTACCTGAATCCTTGCATTGTGCTGCGACATTTATCAATAGACCGAATATTTAAGCTGTATTTTCTAGTACTTTATGCACGTTCCTAAAAGCTTTTGTACTATTTTGAATCAACGAAAGGTAATATACGGGAATATTGAAGCGATTCAAATGCCGAGTCCGCTTGTATCACTTCTGTTTAACGAATAAACCTTGCCTTTTTTCCTTTAATTATTATTAAAATATTTGTTCTAGCTGATATTTGGCACCATCGTACATGTAAAGCTGAGCTTGTGGTGGATACTTATCGCGATAATAGTAAGTACATTAATTATCATTAGTTGGCGGTCAAGGATCATCAAATAGCCAGCATAAATTTAGTTAGCTCATTTCATACTCAAATAAACATTATCATCTAATTTCAAAATGTTTTTATTTATACGCAGCCATGATGAAATGATTTCTAAGTAGCTCAGTTTATGCCTACGCAACAAATGTCAAACGTCGAAAAGAAGAAAAAAAAAAAAGCAAGAAATGGGTCCAAATCCTTTATACTTTGTAGGGAAAGAATTTTTTTTTCTGTCGGATTTCTGCTGATTTGGGCATTCTTTATAAGCTTAGATTCTAAAAGATCAGTCATTTTTTTTTTTTGTATCCGCGTAGTAAAATTCCAAGTGATTAGATTCTGAAAGAAATTGTGTTTCAAAAGTCAAATTGAGAAAGTGCTTTGTAATGTGAAATACGTTGATATATAAAAATAAATTTTATGGATGCAAAAACAATTTAAAATAAATTAAAATGTCCCTTTTGGGGACAACTTCATAATTTAATATTTAAAAAATAATATTTTTATAGCATTATTTACAGTGGGCGTCAAAAGTGTCCATACATACTTACAATTTATATATAAAATTTAATATGTTCGACTATAAAAAATTAATGCATCGGACTTACTTTTTTGTATTATATCTCGCAACGTGTTTTTTAAGAACACAATACATTTTTAAACATAGTATAACTATTATTTAAAAAATAATAATCAAAAAAACAACTGAAAAATTACGTAAGAAAATCTTCGTACTCTAAAAAATCTCAACTTAGTTTTAAAATAAAATATTGTGTTTCTTTCTTAATTTAGTATATACTTATATACTTGATATAGATTTGGTATAGATTTCATCAGTTTTTTGTATTTTATGCATTGATATTCTTCCATTCTTTTGAGAGTATTCTTTTATCTCTTCACGTTTTGGTTTTTATAAGTCATGTTTTACTTTTTAATTCAAATTCTCACCAAATATGATATCAAAATACTGAAACATGCAGGAGAAATCGTTATTATTCCAACTAAATTCTTGTGTTTGAGTCCCTCATTTGTATTGCTCCAAACTATTATACACCCAGTCAGAACCAAAAATTTTAAATTTTGTCTCATCACAACCAATTTGCAGTCGATGGTGAATTTTCTTCCGTATTCTTCGTTGTTGAAGTGTTAAAGATTTTTCCGGATTTCTGATACCCGCAATACATTCTTACAACAACCGTATCTAAAAATTCAAGTTTTATGTTCATTTAAAATTCATTCTATGACCTATACTCTTTATCATTCTTGTCGACTATTATTTTTCTTTCAAAAATACTTAAGCGTATAGGTACAGTCGGGCCGCGATTTAACGTACTCCTGTCTGAGATATTGACTACCCAAAACTCGCCGTTTTGGGGAAAAGTTACGAAATTCTTTTTATGATTTTATTTTGTAGCCCATACATTTAAGATTCCAAAACACTCTATTTTTGTTTCTACGATACCTGGAAGCAAAAGTTATAGGCAGCTCGATCAAACGAGGTGGAGTTTACAAAAGGAAGGCACAAACACCTTCCTTACACCAGTGTTTCTCAAACTATGGGGCGATGCCCCATAGGAGCGATAGCCTTACGAGGGGGGCGAGCATATCGAAAATAAAGATTTAAAATAATTAGTTTACTGAATGCATTGAAACAAAATACTTTCAGACATAATAAAAATGCACTTTTACTTTCATACAATTTATAAGGCACGCTGCGCTATATTAAGTCATCAAAAATAAAAACTTTCTTCAATACCTAATTAGCTATTTTGATCCATAACTAAATAAAAATTTATGTGATTTGCTGAAATCCTCGATGATAGAGAGATTTTTTTTACTACGCTTTCTTGAACTCAACACACTACTGTTTCAGAAAAACAGATCCCAGACCCAGATGAAAAATTTAGGAACATAAAAATCATTACTTGTCATTATTTTGAAATACTGCACATTATAAAGCTGTAATCTGTTTGACCTTCTAAGTTAATTAGGTACAGTTAGTTCGTGACCCTCTCTTATGTGTTCTCTTGTTGCGCTTGCCATGCAAGCGTTCTGCGATGTTTTGGGAAAACCACGGAGAGCACACACACACATACACTGAGCACTATGAAGGATTACTTGGCCGAGATCAAATTTTTATAAGTATTCTCAACATATCAAAGCATATCTGAAAAACTGTTTCACACAATGTTTTTTAGCAGTGCACATGCCGCATGCTATCATATCTGAACATATCTCTTTGTCCGGAAGTGGTCGCGCCGGGACAATCACTATTATTATCGAAAATCGTTAAATTCTGCGCAACTGGCGACTGTTTATTTTTGTTATCTAAGAAAAGTCAGAAGAGTCCTAAGAAAGTGTGAGTGAAATGCTTTCTCTCCAATTCAGTTCTTCTCTGGGACTCACGATTTCCAGGCATCGTAAAGTAACACCAGAAGCAAAGGCAATAATTAAAAAGTTGAGATTTCAGGCGAATCGAACATGTCTTCGGCGCTTTCTGACCGTATCCCACGAGTGCGTGCCTAGCTCCAGGTTAAAACATCGTGTGGAAGTCTCTCCAGGGCTTCTAAATGTTCAAAATATTACAATTGTTCTTCATTGGAATTTTATACTGCTGATCGTTATTTAACATCAAGTGTAGCGCACCTACGAAGGAAGTGATTCTACAGGAGTCTGGATCTCCCCAAAGCTCCCCTTGATTACCTAGTAATTCTATCATAGAGTAGCACGCATAAGTTAAATATGTTTATTTGTAATTAACGATTACCTTTATTAATTAAATGCTAATTATTTATTTCAAGAATTAGTTTTTTACTGTCTTTGGTGTCACCGAAAATCGACAAAATCCAAAGTGAACCCGATACAAAGGGTGTATGAACTGCTGCTGACCCCGGTACCTCCCTCCCTCTTAGAAATCTCCATGTTGTTGCGCTTCTGTCCTTTAGCGTCAAGTATAAAATGCTAATTCTGTGTGAGGCTTAAATTTACAGTTCTGCTTAAACTAATTCTCATTTTGAGCTTAAATCATTTTTAAGAATCATTTTTACATTTTTGTAGATTCATTCAGTAACGAGTTAACTTGTCTTTTTTGCTCCCCACTTACGATTCAGCTATTATATCAAATAACGTTTTATTCTACTCTATAAATGAATTCGTGCAAAGAGCGGGTTGCATTCCAGCCGGTATAGAAATTTTCAGAACATATTTTATTTAGTTCTATCTGTGTTATGAATCAAAATCTAATCTCTGTGTATATATTTATGCACTTTATTGCTTTTTTGTGAAAAAAAATTAAATTTAAAAAAAAAATGTTTTTGCATACAATTTGACATATTTAAAAAACTTTCAAATCTTTTACAAATCTTTTAATTCTTAACACATATAAAGATGAAATTCACAGCTGTATAAACGTTATTTGAATACATTTATTAGAATTTTGTGTAACGACAATTTTTCATCAAAATTTCAGTAAAAACAACAATTTTTATAGTCTATAAAACTCTCCAGAAAACAGCAAAAAAGGTTTAAAAAAAAGAGTCTGAATTATTTAAACATGAAGCTAAAGAAATTTTGACCTATAAATATGGTGAGTTTAAAGAATGTACAATTATGGAAAATTTTTATACTCTATTAAAATCTTTAAATGCATTTTCTGAGAATCTATGTTTTTCAATTTTTAGCTTCACTATATAGTTCACAACAAGATTTCTTTTTAAGATATTTAATTGAATTTTTCAAGAAACATTTTGTTTAGTCTTATCTTCAGTATAGAATATAATCTAATCTCTGTGTATATATTTATATATTTTTTTGCTCTTTTTGAGAGAAAAGTTCTTGTTTAGTTTCTTGTAAAAAAATTGAGTTCTTGCATAAAAAATGACATATTTCAAAAACTTTCAATAGTATTACAAATCTTTAAACTCTAAACTCAGATAATGATTTTATTTATATACCATACAAATATTCTTTGAATATATTAATTAGAAGCTGAAATACCAGGTTTAGTGTAACTTCTATTTTTCACCAAAATTTCACGCAAAATTATTTTTAATTTTGTGGAAATTGTACTTGAATTCCTAATTTTATGCTTAATTTCAAATAATAAAGTGGTTATCTAGATGAAAATTTATATATTTCAAAAAAAGGCCTTCTAGAAGGTAGTCACATATCTTAACAAATTCAGCGATTCAAATGAAGGCAAAATCCCCTCTATTTGACGAATAATAAAGCAGGAATCAACGAATTATTTCAACAGCTAAAAAATATTGCTTATTAATTTTTTATTAGAAAAGTTGTGGTTTTTTTTTTCATACAGCATATCTTTTTTGTGCGGAACGAAAATACTTCTTGTAAGCAGCAAATTTCTACGGGAAAGGGTACAGACAATTATTAGGCATAACAGATGCAGATAAAGGATGATTGTAATGTATCGAATGAGTTTTGAATATGACTGAAAATTCATTTTTTATATTAACGCTAATACACAGCTTTATTAGACTAAACAGATTCATTGAGTTTGGAGTGTAACCTATTGTGTGAGTTTTGAATAGGACAAGGGGGACTCCTTATCTCATCTCACTCAACAATACAGGGGAAATTTTAAGATTATAACTATCATGTTCAATTGGATGACAGACTGCTTATCTGTGCAACTGAAGTTGAGGATAAATTGTTGATCTGTCCATGTAAGGGGTACTCAAACTTTTTTTCTGCTGAGCCGCATACATATCGCAGTTATTTCACACGGGTCGCAACATGTAGATACATGGTGGAGGGCGGAAGGAAAAATGTTGTAAGACCAAGGTAACATTGGAAAATTATAATGTAGAAAATTGATCAAAATATTATATATATATAACTCCCTGTTTTTATATATATATATATATATATATATATATATATATATATATATATATATATATGTAGTTTTTACTTTTGTCACTAACACTAGATTAGAAGCATTTGAGAAATGCGCCTTCACAAATTCTGCATCAGTAAATGGTTTCATATGATTACCAGTAATAAAACATACTTAATAGGATGTCTTTGTTACCTCTGTAATATATTACCACTGACAAAACACTTTGTTGCTGTTGCAAAGATTATTCAAGAAAGCCTATTTATCACCTCATGAAAGAGATCTTCTAGGAAAAGTGTCATCGAATGACTCATGTTGATTGGTATTTTTAAGTTCAGCACTTACGTGACAAATCAAACAATTACTGATTCATTTTTGTTTTTCATTACAAAATAGTCAACCTTCCAATCGTCTTGAAACGATATATTTTCTTCGAATATTTTTCGCTTGCAAGATATGAAAGATGGTTAAAAATTAGTTCCACCCATCAAATTGTTGCTATTCCACAGTTGTCTGTTATCACTAACCATAACCGTTCCAAAAAGAAAAAGAATACATATTAGTAACCGCACGACACCGACAGCAAAAAGCAAATTTGATTTAATTGATTTCTTGACAGATAATTTCTCACCAAATTTCTTAAATCAGTAAATTTCTCAGAGCAATGGACCATGACCGGACCCCTTAAAAAGGCTCGGTTGACCGCAGCTTGAGTATTGGTGCTACAAGTCAATGAATAGCGATTCTGATGCAGAAATTGATAATAAAACTCATATCAAATCTGTTACATTTCCTAATTCTTTACATTGTTTGGAAACTGGGAAAAACATACATTATGCAGCATAATGTAAATAACACAGCATTTTGTTACATGCATAAAGTAAAAAAAAACAACCTTTTTCTAATCAGTATTCAAAAAGAACTTCAAGCATCTATTATTCTGTATTTTGGATTTCCAGTGAACTGGGGTGTATTGTCACAAATAGTATTTATTTTTAAATTTTGAATAACAAGCGTATAATTTCTAATCAAGGATATTGTTATGCGTAGATGCATATTATAGAATTTTCAAAAAGTTAGTGCAAAACATTTGTACTTTGTTTGGATCCTGGTATGAATAATAACAAACCGAAATAGCAAACAACCTGTTCTGTCCTGATGAACTTGTTAAATCAGGGTCCAGCAGTAAATTGTGGCATCTGCTTTATTTACATGACTTGTATTACAAGCGCTGCTGACTGCATCGTATTACCCTGATTGATTGTATTTATCTGTTATTTGAATATGTACACTGGCGAGATTTTTCTGGCCCAACCACACTACCCCCGTGCCAGTGATTCAGCTAATGGACGAAAGAACAATACCATATTCGTGGCGAGAGTGTGAGCAGTTGAGTCTCTTTGAGTGCGACGGCCTTGTGGGTAGCGTCATTCATGCGTGACGGCTTGTGGGTTGCTTCATTCGTGTGTAACAGCTTTATAGGTTGCTTCATCATATGTGATGGCTTGGTTGCTTCACCGTGTGTGACGGCCTTTTTACATTTGGCGTGGGCAGATGACGCTATGACTGCTGTGGTTCTTTTTGCACAGCCAAGGTCACCAATGAAGGAAGATTAGTGTCGGGCACCTTCCGATCCTAAAACGAGTATCTTAGCAATCATGTCAAAACGATCGCCATCGTATGGAGGCTATTACTGATTTTATGGATATCACACCACCAAATTAGTACAGGGTCTGGTATCACGCCAAAACCAATGGCCTTGCACTCCAACGGCTGGATTTGACACCTGTGAGTCGGAAACTCCAAGTGTAATTCTAAGTGCCAGAGAAGAATAACGCAACCCGACCAAAGAGTTGGGAGAAGAGTCCCTTGGAAACCACCAAAGAGAACGGTCATGCAGCCTCCTCCCTCACAAATAACATATTCTGAACTAATGAACAATGAATCTTGTGAATAATTTAAATGTAAATGCATATACTGTAAATAAGTGATTCCCAAAGTGGTCTACAGGGACTCTTAGGGGTCTATGACGACCTACAAGGGGTCCAAGTCTGTGAGAAAATAAGTTTGGGGTCCTTGAGGCGTAAATGGAGGTCTACGATACTCTAATCCAGATCATGAATTTAATTTTAAAAAGAAGTTTAATCAAGTGTAAACCATATTTACCTATTTAACAGCTTTGTTTACTAAATTTACTGAGGTTAATTTGCAGTTACAAGGCGACAGCATAAAATTTATTAAAAATGACTATCTTTTCAGCGTTTCTTGTGTGTGTGTGCCAGAAACAAGCTAAGGAATATAAAACTAAATGTCACAAATTTTAACAGTTTCTCAATTTGTCACAGGCAATCTGCCAGAAAAATGATGTTTTAACCTACTCGTGTATTCAACATTTAAATGTCCTTTACTCAGATTTTGAAACTAGGTTTGGGAATGCTTTGATTACGGTAACATCATAGTAGGTTGTGAATTAATATTGTTACATTAAAAATATCTGAATACGAAATCAACTGATTTTGATAGCCCTAATGAAGATCTTAAAGTAAAGTTTAGAAACGAATGTCACAGCATTTTTGGCTTTAAAAAGATATACCTGCTATTTATCCCTAATTATGGAACATCTGAAGAAAGTTTCTAATTGCTTTCCCCAGAGAGGAGGAGTTTCAGCGCGCTTTCAAATCTACAAAATAAAAACAGAAAGAAAAAAAAAGAGAAATATTGGACATTACTAACCGAGGATGGTTATTTAGAGAGCGAAATGTGCTGAAAATTTGTTATTGAGGCAACAGATTCATCCCAACGAATAAAAATATTTTTTGTAGCTCTGCTTTTTTTATGTAACAATTATTTCATGTATTAATTAACATTAATTTAATTAATTCACACATGTTTTTCTTAAAATTTAAACACTCTAATAAACTACAGTTAAAAACATAAAACTTTTTAAGTAAGTAGTTCTATACGCGCTGTCAAAAACATTTAAGTTGATAAATTTGCAAAAAATTAATATTAAGTATAAGTAGGGGTCTACACAAAACCAAAAAAAAACATGGCAAGGAGTCTATGAGACAAAAAAGTTTGGGAACCTCTACTGTAAATGATAGCTGTGATGTAAATAAACCAAATATTTATTTTTCTTAACCCTCATGCTACCATTAGTTTTCTCAAATGTCTCGAGGATATCTGAGGGGTGTCCTCTACGCTTAATCGTGACTTAAAAATCAAAATAAACATTTTTTTTCAGTTTCTAATATACCCTTGCCTAAGACTTTAAAAAAAATATGTTAATCCTGAGAGAAAGTTCCTTTATCCTTTTAGAAAATGATGTAAGGGGGAAGGAAATAAAGACGCGTATTTAACTTTTTCCAACTTGTACCTTTAGTTTAGAAAATAAATATAAAAGTGAAATGTTAAACAAGCTTTATCGTTATCTTTACAAACCAATTTGTTAAAATGTAATGATGAATATTCATTTAAGTTAACATAAAGTTTACAATTGCTTGCGTGTTCAAGATACATTGAAACACTGTTTAAATGTTAATATATTAGAATAAACATGCGTATTCTAAATATTGAACAAATATTGCTTAAATATCTGAAGATTAATATGTTTAAAGTAATAACAACAAATATGTAAAAATCTATAGTTTCAAGGTGATTTGATATAACAATATCTCCTCGAGTGACTTGTGAGATAAATAAAAGCCATTACCCTACTTAAACTTTGAAGTAAAATAAGTAGGACATGAACAAGATTGATGATACAAAATAGTATGTCTCAACGTCAGTTTTCACTATCTTTAGCTACATTCTATTACCATTTGCATACGTGTTTACATTTGTCAGAAATCCTAAGTGATCTAACATCTTGTATCTTATGAAAACATGTTCAACGAAAGTGCTCTTTGGGATTGGATGTTGCATTTTTTACTTGATATAAATGCCCTTTCCCTTAAAAATAATGTACACTATCTGTTATACTTTACAGTAAAACTTGAGCTAAGATAAATGGTGTTTAGCACCAGGTAAAAGTGAGACAAGAAAAAAAAGGGATTTTCATCTTGGATAGGGAAAAAAATCTCTCTCTGACTATCGTAAAGATTAAATCGTAGTGATAAATAGGATGGTTGGAGTTATTTATTATTAATAGTTAAATGATCTTGCAGCTAGAGCTTATAGCTTATTTTGCTCATATAACACCGCTATCAAACTCCTTTTGTCTGGTACGTAGATCAGAAAAGCCATATTGTTGTAACAAAAAGCAGAGGTCATAAGAATAAGTAAAGGGAAATGTTCCAATAGATTTCTTTAGAGAATAAGTATCGGTAAGAGAATACGTTTCATATTCTCTTTGGGTCTATTTATTCTATATGATTACATAATAGCAAAAATGATTATTTTTTATTTAAAGTACAATATTTAAAATACTATAGATTTTACTCTTTTAAATACTATTTTAAATCTGAAACACCCGTTCAGATATTCTTAATTATATCATTTCCTTACTAACAAATATTTCCTTTTTTTTTCTTGAACCCTTCACTTAGGTGCTAAATAAGCATTGGAAATACGTTTCCCCGTGTTTTCTGGTTAATCACTATCTAAATCAGGGGTGGACAACCCGCGGCCTGAGGGCCACAAGTGACCCAACTTGTGTAATTCTATGGTTCGCGAAATAGTAAAATACAGTAAATAGTTAAATAACTTTAAAAATACGATTATTTTTCGCAATATTTTTTTGTTTTTAGTGTTTTATTTTGGTACAAATAAATCGGAAATAAAATATGAAATTTACCGAACATAAATTGAGCTCAAACTTAACGGACGAAAACCTCTCTCTACAACATGATCTACGAATTGCAAAATCTAAGTGAAAGAACTGAGAAACTTAGATATCTTATTAATTAAATAAATTAAATATTGCTAGAGCATTGCATTAATTATTATATTATGTATGTTTCAATACAAGAAAAATAAAAGAAACAATAATAAATTTCATATTTTATTTCAGGGTTTTTATAACAGGGTTTTTTAAAATATATATATATATATATATATATATATATATATATATATATTTATATATATATTTATATATATATATATATATATATATATATTTATATATATATTTATATATATATATATATATAAATATATATATACATATATATATAGAGAGAGAGAGAGAGTGACAACGGCCAGATTGAGTTAAATATACATTTATTAAGGGGAATTATTTACAAGGGAGGGCTAAAAGTTAGTAAAAAGTAATCGAAACATCATTAGATCGTTGGATTCCACGAGGCGTTTCGTTCCAGCGCCCTCGTCATCGTCTCATCGCCGTCGCTTCTCTCGGTCGTCCTCCGCGCAATCGTTCTATTCCAGTCTGGTTTACTCGTTATCCTCGAACCGCCTTGTCAGATAGGTGGCGCTCTCTTGGCATTACGTCATTAATGAATATAGGAGGGATACGATATGTGCACATCCATTCCTACATCGGCCATCATGACCAAGCATGCGTCCTCGCATGTAAAATACAGTGTATTTCAAATTTCATGAAATAAAACTGAAAAGCTAGAGGGAAATAAACTTACAAATAAAACAATTATTAAAACAGACAAATATGTATCAGAAAATCAAAACTAATAATAAAGAATAAAAAAATAGGTATACAGATGGAAAAGAAGACAAACAATACAAAGCAATCTTGAGTATGGTGATAATGTCGAAAAAAAAATGTTAAAGTAAAAGTTTGCGTTCGTAATGTAACATTCATTTGTTAGGCCATGGTTTCAAGTATTCGGCACAAGTACTTGTTTTGGTTGGGCCATCAAAATTTCCACATTTTTGACGTTGTAGTTATCGTTAGGTTTTACTTGTGTTATTTTATATGGACCGATAAATTTATTACAGAGTTTTTGTCCAGGTCCTAGTTGCATTTTTTAAATAGCAACTAAGTCCTTAACACTGTATAAATAAGGAGATTTTCGTCGAAGATTATAAGACTTTTTGTTTTCATTTTGCACTTTAAGTATTTGCGTTTTTGCCGCTTTACGTAGGAGTTCTCTGTTTTCATTAAATTCGAGTTGTAGTTGTTCGTCGATTAATTGTTGAATGCGCAAATCAGTCTTGTTATTGATTTGTGTTCCAAAGAGTAATTCAAAAGGAGTGGTGTTAATGCTTCGTTGGAATGTTGAGTTTAAGACTTCTTGTAGTGAAGGAACATGTTTGAACCATTTCGTGGGGATCGTCTTCTGACATCTTAGATAAGACAGGAATAATTGTTCGATTAATGCGTTCTACTTGACCATTAGCACGTGGCAAACCTGTAGTAATATGGTGAAGTGTAATTTTTTGTTCCGAACAATAAGTGTGGAATTCGTCAGAAGTGAAAGTAGTTCCACGATCAGTGATAAGAAAACGAGGATTTCCAAATGTAGTTTTTTGAATGTCTAATTTTTTATTACCTCAGAAGTAGATGTAGTTTTTGTGGGGTATAACCAAACAAATTTAGTGAAAGAGTCAATGACAGCTAAAATGTATTTGTAGTTTTTACTTGAAGTTGCTAAAGGACCAAGATGATCGATATGGTATGTATTTAGTGGTATATCATCTTTGACAAGAGGATGGAAAAATCCTTCTTGTTTACCAGACTTTTATTTTTCAATATACATGTTACACAATTAGAAATATATTTTTCAATTTTGGATTGAAGTTGCGGTATAAAATATTTATTTTTTATATGTTCTAGAGTTCTTTTAACTGAAAAATGTCCTTTGTCGTGAGCATTTTTGATAAAGTGATGCTGCATCTCGTCGGGAATAACAAGGACTTCGGCACCGTCAATAAATTTATATAGTATATTATTTTTAATACAGTAGTTATCATATGGACCCTTTTGAAGAAGAGCTTTTATGGAAAGAATGTGTGGGTCCAGCTCTTGAGATCTTTTATCCTATGCACAATAGAATCAGTACACTGATTTGTTAAAACCTGTATTCTACTTAAGGCGTCGACATGGGCCATTTGTGAGCCAGAGCGATGTAAAATGGTGTAATCATAATCTTGTAAATTCAGGGCCCAACGCGCGATTCGTGTGTTTAGATCTTTCTTACTCATAGTTTTTGTAAATGCATCACAATCAGTAATTTTTTTGAAAGGCATTCCTAAAATGTACACTTTAAATTTTTTGAGAGCTTCTATGATTGCTAAAACTTCGAGTTCGTAGCTGGTATATTTTCTCTCCGTTTCGGACGTTTTTCTAGACATGTAATATATAGGATGTAAGGAATTATCATCGGGGAATCTTTGTAATAAAACAGCAGCAAGTCCGTCGATTGATGCATCAGTATGTATTTCGGTTTCACAATTTTGTCGATATATACCTAAGACAGGTTTCTGACAGAGCAAACGTTTTAACTCGTCAAAGGAAGCTTTTTGTTTTACATCAAAACTGAAAGGGAGTATCTTTACGTAAAAGATCACTAAGTGGCTTAGCAATTACAGAATAAGCAGGGATAAATTTACGAAAATATCCAGTGAGACCTAAAAAACGTTGAACTTCTTTAGTTGTTTTTGGTTCGGGGTAATTGACAACTGATTTAGTTTTAGAAGGGGAAGGAAAAAGTTTATTATTTTCAATAATATGGCCTAAAAATTATTTCCAATCCGTAATCACTGGACACTTGAAGAACTTTTTTGAGTCTCTCAATAGCCTCAGATTCATTTTTATCAAGGATAACTATATCATCCATGTAAGGGAGAACAATTCCTTGAACAACTAAGTCACGAAAAACTGTATTGATAAAACGTTGAAACGTTGAAGGGCATGTAGAGAGTCCGAAAGGCATTTTAAGGAACTGAAATTGACCATTTTGTGTTACAAAGGAGGTATATGGGCGACTCTGT
The DNA here is from genome assembly GCA_019973935.1 of Trichonephila clavipes. Classification (NCBI taxonomy): domain Eukaryota; kingdom Metazoa; phylum Arthropoda; class Arachnida; order Araneae; family Nephilidae; genus Trichonephila; species Trichonephila clavipes. The sequence continues at coordinate 25,068 of BMAU01004569.1, forward strand.
TTGTTAACAGGCACATGGAAAAAACCATTACGTAAATCAATGGTACTGAAAACTCTAGTATCCTGAAGTTTATCTAAAATATCCTCAATGAGGGGCAGAGGATAGTGATCCTTAATTAACACACGATTTAATTTTCGAAAATCAATGCAGACTCGTGGACTGCCGTCTTTTTGCGGACTACTAGGACTTGGCTAGCATAAGCAGATGAACATGGTTCAATAACACCATTTTGTATCCATTCATCTATTTGTTTATCTCCTATATCACGTTCAGTAAAAGGTAACCGTCTTGGAGAATGATAAATTGGTTTGTCGTCCGTCACGGTAATGCTTAACTCAATATCCGTCGTTTTAATTTTATTCGGCCTATAACATACGAGTAATGCCTCAACATCATTACGAGTTTGTTTTGGAATTTCAGGGCCAATATCAAATTTAGGAATGTCGTCAGTAATTGCGAAAAACAAATGGTTGTGGAGAAGCGTCGGATACTTCGTTTTGTAGCTTAGAAAACATAACACTATCAGGGGTGATAGTCAAATTAGCTTGTTTAATTAGATTACAACCAATAATAATATCAAAGTTCATTGAGTGGTTGGGGACAACATTAATTTTAACAGGAAAGTCTTGGTTGTCAATTGAAACAGTTGAGTTGAACGAACCAATTACATGAGTTTTGAAAGGCCAAAACCAGTTAGTATATTACCACTATTTATTAAAGAAGGGGAGCCTAATTGATTCCATACACTTTCTTTCATTAAGGTTACTTGACTTCCGGTATCAACTAAAGATAATATTTTTTTAGATAAAATTTTAACTTCTTTACACATAGTAGTTAATGGGGTAATTTCATCAACATTATTAGAAGAAGGGATATTTTTTTGAGGACAAGCATCAGATTTATGGCCAAAATTTTCGCATAATATACACTTTGGACCACGATGTTTATCTGGGCAAAATTTAGAAATATGACCGGATCCCGAACAATTAAAACAAGTTACGTGATTCCTATCTCTGAAATTTTTATTCTCAAATTTTGAATTAGGCTTTGGTGCATTGAATTTTGGATATCTATCATTTCGATGTTTATGAAGTGTACTTTCAACATCACGGCGTTGGCTACTAAAGTTTGGACTACGCGACGTATCATAAGAGTGATTTTTGCTTTTATTTTGAAATATTTTGTCATAAATTCTAATTTTTCTTTAAATTCCTGAATTGTTGTACATCCATATAATATTAGCTTATTTGAAGGAGAATCGGGGATTCCATTAATACAATATTCCATAATTGAAGTTTCGTCGAGAAACCCTTGACCTCGATTCGCTAATTCCCGAATAGCGACTAAATATTGGAATACCGTTTCATTAGGCCGCATTTTTCTCTGTTGTAATTCCTTATGCAATTGAGCTTGATTTAATTTTTTTCCGAATTCCTGAATAAGTAATGTTTTATACAACTGTAAGAGTTTATACCACGCTGAGACTGAATAAATAATTTTGCAGTTCCTGTCAAAAGCCGTTTTACAAAAACAATTTTTTGTTGTTCGGTTATTGGGCAAAACGTTAAATTTTTCCTCCACATCAGAAAAAAATGTTCAATTGAGTATGAGTCATCTGCACTGAAAGAACGAAGAGTTAGAAGTAAATCTTTAACAAAAAGCCACGATAAATCGTTTTTCGAAATAGAGGGAACAGCTGACTCATTAATTTGTTAAGTGCGTCAGCCGATTTCTGTCTGTAGAAAGTGGGGGGAAGCAAAGGAATTTTCTGCATCCCGCGGGGGCATTCTTCTACATCTCGTGTATTTAATTTATTATGAAAAGCGGATAAATCAGCTAGTGAAAACAAAATATTATTACAAAGTTCTTCGGCAGTTCCATTTGTTTCTAGTTGTAAAAAATTAGCTAAACAGATTAAATCGGGTAGGTTAAATTTTTTTAAAATAACGGCGGAGTAGTCTTCAATATCAAAATCTTGTGCGAAACCCGTAAACTTTCGCAATTGTTCTCTAGAGGTCCTACTGAATGGGTGATAGTTAAAAACAACAGAATACAATAATTTTACATTTGCGTATTGCCAATTTTCAAAGCTTGCGCGATAACTGGGATATCATTCAGTGTTAAGTAAGACATAATAAAACTTAAATTGAACCAAAAATACATAAAATATACAAATATTTGCAGATCACTTAAAATGATATATGAGTAAAATATTTCAACACAGAAAAAAAAAAATTAATACGCTATGAAAAGATTAAAGTCTAGAAATAAAATGTCACTAGTAGCAGTTGTACAAGTTAAAAAAATATATATCGTATCAGAGTCACATTAGCAGTTTCAAAATATATTTTCACAATCACTGAGAGTTTGTAAAAACAATGGAAATAAAAACTCAGGGTAAACTTTGCATACAACGTCCTGATTGTTGAATATTAACTTTCATGAATGTATAATAGTGTTGAAGAAAATCTTGATGTGTCGGCAAAATTATCGAATAAATATCTTCACAATCGTGAATTTTCACACAACACTTGAAATTGAATGAAATCGTCAAACACACGTTGAAAAACGCTTTGAAGAATAAATGTACTTGAATTTAAAATCGTCCAACACACATTGAAGAACACATTGAATAAATCCACTTATCTTGCATCGTCATCGTCCTTTTACTTCGGTTTTCTAGGGGATTTTAAGTTAAGGGAAAGGCCGAGCCCCCATATAGAGAGTGACAACGGCCAGATTGAGTTAAATATACATTTATTAAGGGAATTATTTACAAGGGAGGGCTAAAAGTTAGTAAAAAGTAATCGAAACATCATTAGGTCGTTGGATTCCACGAGGCGTTTCGTTCCAGCGCCCTCGTCATCGTCTCATCGCCGTCGCTTCTCTCGGTCGTCCCCCGCGCAATCGTTCTATTCCAGTCTGGTTTACTCGTTATCCTCGAACCGCCTTGTCAGATAGGTGGCGCTCTCTTGGCATTACGTCATTAATGAATATAGGAGGGATACGATATGTGCACATCCATTCCTACATATATATATTTATATATATATATATATTTATATATATATATATTTATATATATATATATATTTATATATATATATATATATATATATATATATATATATATATATATATATATATATATATATTCGAGGGTTGGGGTAAAAGTCATGACAACTATTTTTTTCTAGAAGATACTAGTCCGTTTAAAAATGTTATGTATACAGAAGAAAGAACAAGGTGTCAACTATATGTGAGGACAATGAATAGCACTGAACTATCGTAACACGCTAATTTATTACTGTAGTACACAGGGCAATATAACCATCACGGTGCTAAAGAATAACAGTACACATAAAGTTGACATGACAAACTGGGCCTAATGACCCTCAATGTAGTCCCCTGCTACTGTCACCACACTCTGCCAAAGATGTGGGAAGCGCTGAATACCACAAGCCTCCGCATTTGTTGCATCATGTGTGAATCGGGACACAGGTTGGCACACCACATTAGCAATGTTCTCTCGTGTTGCAAACCGCCTACCACGTATTGGTTTCTTAATCTTGAGAATAAGATCAAATTCACAGGGTGAAATTTTGAGATAGTACGGTGGGTGCTCCAATTTTTCTGCACAGTGACCGGTCGTCTCGAACGTTGCTTACCACTGGTTGACACGTGTCCTTTTTGAAACTTTCCTACTTACCACGCTACTGTACGGTATGTTAGGGCATTTTTCCCAAGGGCATCCACTAATTCACTGTGGCATTCCATCGCATCTTTCCCTCGGAGAACGGCTATTTTAATGCAAGCGCGCTGCTCTACATGGTTTATTTCCATCTCGTAAGACACTCACCAACTGACTGATTTCACAGCCCTCGTTGCGTTACTACTAGCTATCATATACCCATCTCTTGTTCTGCATGCACACTATGCCTGCAGAACTTCCACACGACACATTTACGCTTGTGATCCGTTCATATATCTACTAGGAAAAAAATAGTTGCCATGACTTATGCCCCAACCTTCGTACATATATATATATATATATATATATATATATATATATATATAAATATATATATATATATATATATATATATATATATATATATATATATATATATATATATATATATATATATATATATATATATATATATATATACTAGCTGACCCGGCAAACGTTGTTTTGCCATATAAATAATTTCCTAGCAATTTCTAGTGTAGACAAAAAATAGCTTATTGTAAGTATGTATGTATGTTAGAATGTGTATATTGTATGTATGTAAAAATGTGGTATATGCGTGAAATAAGCATGGAGCGCTGTGAACGATGGAGGAATATAAAATCAACAAAAGGCAAACATTATTTTAAGTTATTATAATTTATTCCTTAAAATTATATATCATTAATTAAACAATTACGACAGTAACAATATTAAACAATATCAATCTCTTAATGCTATAGCGTGAACAATGTTTTTTGTTAGTCCATCTTTAGCTAACACAAACAAACTGGATGGTTTACCCACTCGAGAGCATGCCACGTATAATTGTCCGTGTGAAAAACATGGTGTTCTCAAATCTAATCCACAAACAGACATCGTTTGACCTTGGGATTTTTGATAGTCATTGCAAATGCCAATCTAATCGGAAACTGAATACGTTTGAATTGAATTGGCACATCTGTAGGTATAATAGGAATCCGTGGTATGAGTATATTTTCACCTCTGAACTTGCCATTTAAAATCCTGGCTTCGATCACGTTTTCATTAATTTTTGAATGACTAATCGCGTACCGTTGCACAGCCGGGGCGGGTTCAAATTACGAAGCAAGATAATTGGAGATCCAACCTTTAATTGTAAATTATGCGGTGGCATGCCTGGCAAATCCAGTGAGTTCAAAAACTCTGTGGGAAAATTTACTGCTTCGCTGTCGTCGCAAACTGTATCAATAGATTTATATGATACCAAGTTCCCTGGCAACAACATTTGTATCTTCAGATTAAAATTGTCAACGTCTACATTTTTGCCGCTAAAATCGCTCTTTCTGCAAGCCACTCATGATTTATGTACTGTGTGTGTACATCGGGAAATATTTGTTCAATGAGAGTATCTTGCGAATCAGCGATTGTGCCGAAATCGGTCGGTAATTTTACGTATCCAGTTTCATCTATAGCAACTTTTCCATCACCGATATCTAAGAGTTGTTTTGAAAATGTTTCAGCGGATGGATCTTGAAGCATTTGAACGCGCATATTTATTTTTAGCTGTAATTTTTCAACATTACGCCACAATGGAGATGATTTTAAGCAAGCGTTGATCTCATCAGCGTATGTTGAACGTGGAATGACTGGGAGTGTTTGTCTGAAATCACCTGAAAGGACCAACAGAGTTCCGCCAAATAGTTTATCACTGTTTTTAATATCTTTCAATATCCTGTTCAACGCCTCAAGTGAATGTTTGTGTGTCATAGTACATTCATCCCAAATAATAATTTTACACCGTTTCAGCACAGTGGCCATGGACGATTGTTTCTTAATGTTGCATACTGCGTCAGGGTTATTCTGAATATTTAGTGGCAGCTTAAATACTGAATGTGCTGTTCTACCTCCATCCAATAAAGTTGCTGCAATGCCCGATGATGCAACGGCCAATGCGATGCCATTATTTGATCGTATTTCAGCAAGAATTAGCGAAATAACGAATGTTTTGCCAGTTCCACCCGGTGCATCCAAAAAAGAAGAACCCACCTTGTCCAGCTGAAACTGCGAGCATAATGCGATCATAAATGGTTCTTTGTTCCTCATTCATTAGTGGGACATTGCGGGCAACAATCGCTGCCATTTCTACAGTACTGTACTGCAGTTCACGATTCATTTCAGTATTCATTAAATCAGATGCAGTTCGATTTGGCGAATTCATACCGAAATTACTAAGTGGTAAGTTGGCAATGACAATGCAAAGATCCTCAATAGCAATCAATGCTTCATTGTACATTTCGTCGCTGAATGTTATGGTTGGATCGTGGCACCGTATACGATGTTGATGCAATATATCATCAGTCATTGAATCTTTGTGAATTTCCCATAATATCTGTGCTCGGGCTGGGAAACATGTAGTCAACACTATAGCGAATAGTCGACGAATTTGTATTGCTGTACAGTTCAATGCAACTTCAGCAAGCATGCACTCCCACTGGTTGTCGTCTTCCAGCAAGCCGAGTGCAAGGCATGCATCTTTATACGTTGGATATTGTTGCCCATTCACTTTACGTATATCTTGAAATGATAATGGGCCAGTAACATTAACCAACAGCAGTCGAAGATAAAAGCACTCAGTGTGTCTTGGACTGACTGTAAATAATCGCCCCAAGGCGTTTGATTTAAATAAATTGAGACATGCAGCAACTGGTGAGCCTTGCTTGCGGGGCATCCATGTTTTTGTTTGAGTCCATGTGAAATAGCGTGGTACTTGTGAATAGAGTAATGTTCGTGCAAAAGCACCAAAATCATCCGCACGATTACACAATTCAAAAAATGCAGTGAGTGTAGTTTTAGGTGGATTTATTGCACGATCAATCGCTGTCTCGTTCGTGAAAAATACACGCTGACCGTTTTCAAGATGGATGGCTAACTGAACAACTGCTGGATCCCGTTCATGAATTGGAAAACCAAAGATACGCCAAGCAGCTTCATTGGAGCTGATGTACCGACCAATTTGGTAGAGCGTAATTTCATCGTTTTTATTTACTGGAGGAGCATTCACATTAGTATTTTCCACTCTAAACACAGCCATATCGCTGCCTTTATGGACATACTTGCAAATGTATTTGATGCTCTTCACAGAACTGCAGAACTCAACATTAATATGAGCATTATATGTCTTGCTCAGCAGAGGCGAATATGGCACCACCCAACGATTGTCAATATCAATGTCTGTGTTGTTGATATTTTTAATAAATGATTGTCCGCCATTTTCAGGATTTCTTCGACGATATATTGGGTATCCGTCGACATTTGTGACCGTATCATTGTTCATATCTTTAGGGAAATTTTTAGTACATTTTCCATCAGCCATGCAAGGCGATGAACTATTAAGAGTACCACATGGACCATGAATCATGTTTGTTGTAACAATATCAAACAGCAGTTGGTCAGTGGATGGATCTGGAATTTCCGCAGAAATGATACTATCGATTTCTTCAGGACGGATTTTGTCGATGAACCAAACCAAAATGTGTGCATGAGGTAATCCTCGCTTTTGCCACTCAACCGAATACATCCAGCAACGTGTGGGACCGAATACATGTGATTTAGTAATGAAACTTATTAAAGACTTCAACTTTTGTCTGAACACACGTGCTGTAATGTCATGGCGATGTATTGAATTTTGGCCAGGCAGTAGCAAAGATGTGATCTCTGGCCATTTTGGATTACATGTGAACGTGATAAATAAACATGGTCGTCCATATTCGCGCACGAAAGTCAGAGCATCCTGTATATATTCTTGCATATGACGTGGACTGCCTACGTACGATGATGGTAAAATGACATGGTTACCAATTTCGGCGACGTCGGCGTTGTTGTTGATAGCGTCTCGCAAATGAATGTACTCTTCCGCGCGCAGCTTTTGTTGATTATATCTTAAGTATCGTAGTCGTTCGCTCTCAATCTTCGCGTACATGTCGACCATGAATTGTTGACAAAGCTCACGACATCGTAAAATGACGTTGTCCAGGCCACGTCTAATCATTAATCGGTACGCATAATAATCCTTTGAGCTAACGTTCTTGTTTGTTTCAGCTCCTGTAATATTTGTTCATAAAAATTTATTTAAATTTATTACGTTCAATAATTTAATTGTTTTGTTAAATGATTAATGATCAAATTAATAATGAAGGAAGTACCTGATACGGGATCTCGTTGTTTTATGTTTATGCAATATCCGTCTTGTCCCTTCCAGAATATTAGCGGATATTGGAGGGCGTCATATGAACGATGTGTGTCAGCAATGAACTGAAGAATATTATTTCTTCTACGAATCACAATTTCTCGTGCAGCTGTACAATCGCCAACCATGATTCCAGCAACATCATCAAGAACGGGTGCATTGAATCTACGAATATGCTCTCCAGCTGGTGTTTTATCAGGATTAATGACGATAGCGTAATTATCGCTTTGTAATTGGTGCATATGTGATTTGAATATTTTCAACAACTCGTTGTGCTCGTTCAAAAGAGCATCTAGCTCGCTGACGATGCGCCTGGCATAAAGTGAATCAAGGTTATTATAATCACAACGTGCATTCACGCGATTGGCAAGTGCGCTTCCGGAATCCTCGCCGCCCATAAAATAGATTTGTAAGTATTTATGTGGTTCGTTTGGCATTGGCAGCAGTGAGCCCATTTTATGATAAACTTGGCCTCTGATTTTGAATGTAGAATTGAATTCTTGACCATTTGCATTAGTATTTCGAATTATTTCTGTTGCTCCGAACGATGTCATTTGAAAGCATGAATTGAATCTTCGAATTGACTTCAGGAACACGTTAGAATCTGGATCCGTGCCGATAAGTAAGCCGTTCAATGGTTCAGGTGGTGTTTCATTTCAGGTAGTTGCACTTTTCCTGACGCGCAACACATCCCAGCTGGCTCATTTTTGAATTTCAGAGCATGACAATGCGGACATTCCTTGTCCATAGCACCAATTACCACTTTTGAATGAGCATAATATTCAATATCGGGCTCATACTGGAATGCTAGACGCAGGAATGAATCAGATATAAATGCTCGATGTACCTGTTGTCGTTGTTGGTCATTTGTTCTTCGTCTATTGACTGTGAAACGGCGTGATTGCTGTTGTTCTAATCTTCTGACTTCATTGCGTTCAGCTCGTGTATCTTCTGGCTCTTCTTGATGCAATTGCGCCATTCTGACACGTGCATCAGTATTTTGTTGCTGGATTTGTTCTTCTGTTCTTTCGGATCTGCTATTTCGCAAGTTTCGAGCTTTACTTGTACTGCGTGGCTCAAATCAGCCCCTTTGCGTTTTCTTGGCATTGCTCACTGTACAAAACATACATAAATAGAATTAATGAAATTATATAATGATGAAAAATGTTAAAAGTATAATTAGGGCCAGGATTTTTGTAGCAGTTTTGAAATGATTAGTTTTTAATTTATGTAATTATAACAAAAATATAAGTTTAATGGAAAAATTTTTCAAACGAAAGTAAAAAATTAAATTTTATGAAAACATTGTCTCTTATAATTTTTCATACAACCAATATTTCCATTGACATTTCATAATAAAGATTCATAACGATTGATTTTTTGAAACTATGAAAATCTTAATTGTTCAATTAAATGTTTTTAATAAAATCAAATTAAACTTACATTTTTATAAGATCAACAACATTTTCGATATAAATAAAAAAAGTATACTTACAACACAAAATCCGTTGTTATTGGAAGTTCGTGTCACGTGTTGAGTACTTTGAGGTTAAAAATCACTTGATTAACTAATCGAGCAAAATACACTCAAAAATTGATAATTTAATTATTATTTATAAAATAGGAATGATTAAAAGTTAATATGAGCGTTACACTGAGATAGCAAAATAATAATTGTCAACGTTACTAATACACTTGATGCATAAACAATAATGATGGCCAACAACTGTGTAGGAGTGAGAAAGAAAGGAGACCGGCTTCTGTTCTCATCCCTACTCCGTGCTGTTTACTGGGTCAGAAATGACACCTGTAGACATCTGGCGGGGATAACTAATTAAATGACGATTGATCAGTTTTCGACCGGAGAGGAAAAATGATTAAATAACTAAAATGGCTATTAAAAAATAAGGGTTGATCGTAGAGGGGTGAAAATTTAGGGTTGTAGGTATTTTTGTATGCTGTATCATAAAAAAATTAAAAACAAAAATTTTGTCTGAAAAAAAAAATTTTGTAACATTTGGGGGGGGATGAAAATAGATGTTGGCCGATTCTCATAGATACCGGATAAGCACAAAAAAAAAAAAATTTAGGGGTGGTCCACCCTAACATTTGGGGGATGAAAAATAGATGTTGGCCGATTCTCATAGATACCGGATAAGCACAAAAAATTTCATCAAAATCGGTCAAGCCGTTTCGAGGAGTATGGCAACGAAAACTGTGACACGAGAATTTTATATATATAGAGATCGTTAGATTTAACAGCCTCCTTATATGTGTCAGCATTAACTTCAAAATACAATCATAAAAATCCACGGTACGTACCACATGTGTTTTTCAAGTGCTATCCACTTGAAACCACTACCATGGCGTGCTTTTTACCCCCTGCTCTAGTGTCAGTAGCAGATGTCGAATGATCGAATAAAGGTCTTCCTTTAAGTAAAAACTTTTAACTGATTCTGTCTTCAAA
>BMAU01004570.1:0-222867 GCA_019973935.1 Trichonephila clavipes
TCAGTTTGATCTTTGAGCAGGACGCTCTTTTTCTCCGAAGCTGAATTTACTTGCAGCACGGCTTCCGAAAATCGCTTTCCTTCGGACACTAGCCGTTAACACTATAGATCAGTTTGATCTTTTATGAGCAGGACGCTCTCTTTCTCCGAAGCTGAATTTACTTGCAGCACGGCTTCCGAAAATCGCTTTCCCTTCGGACACTAGCCGTTAACACTATAGATCAGTTTGATCTTTTATGAGCAGGACGCCTCTCTTTCTCCGAAGCTGAATTAACTTGCAGCACGGCTTCCGAAGATCTCTTTCTCCTGCGTTGCGGTCCGTCCGTAAAAATCCAAAATTTTCCTCCTCTCACGGGTCCTGAATGCTAACTTTTTATCCCAAAGCGCTGCCACCAAAACTCTAAGCTGTAACGTTTGAAAGAATAACGGTAGCGTAATCTTGGTGAATTAAAATAGGGAATTTATTTACGTCACAACTATTGAAAATTATTTACAAAATGATACATTAAAGTTATTAAAATTGATTAGATTGTTAGAGTCCACTATTTTGTGAGAGGAGGTTTCGTTGGTTACCGCTCCCGTGCAAGTTCAAAGCATCTCTCCTCTCTCATCTTCCGGTCGGGTCGCTAGATTCCTCGGGGGGTCAAACAGGGGTTGCGCTGGATCGGAAATTGCACGTGTGGGCGTCGAATCTACAAAGAAACCGACACCAGATGTTGTTGTTGTTTTCGAAACGTGACGTTACAGAGGAAAAAAAAGCTTTTCGTGTTTTGACACAAGTCGCCAAAAGGGTCGCTAAATCGCCAAAAATGATGCTAACGTGGTTGTATTAGTAATTCTTTGAATAATAAGTTTTAATCAATTAATTTTTATCAATTATGATTAAATTACTGTATTGTAATTCAAAATAATCATGTATATAAAATTTCAGCTCAATTGAGCGCTTTACAATACATAATTTATTAACGATTAAAAAATCCACCAAGATAAATACATAAATATATAAAGAGTGTGAGTTAATAGTAGAATTGAGAAAAAGATAATGCGATAATATTAACGTGTCAGATTCTTTGAAATAATCCAATTTTCTTTGGCAAAACAATTAAGCCCTTTACAAGCACTTAATATTTTTTAATCCAGTAAATCCAATAATAAATGATTATTAGTTAGTCTTAAATCTTAAAAAGTTCACGTGGACAACATCGAATCCTACTTAGCTGCTAAAAGTGTGGGATTTATTTCGTCAAATGTATCAAGCTTTTAAATTACTTTAGATTATATCGAATTTTAAAAAATTAAATCGTTAAGAGATTATAAATATTTTCTACTCAGTGGTAATATATTTTTTTGACAAGTCACTTATCTGTAGTAATTTTATTTTGTAATTAGTTGACACAAATATTAAGCTTCAGGTCGTTCTCTGACAGTTCATTTAATATTTACTTACGATTACTCAGCGAAGCGAACCTCTAATTTCACTCATGAATGATTTACAAGCTTTAAATCATGAAAAGCTTGTTAATCTTATGAAGGCCCCTTACAAATGAAATAAATTTTGCAACAGTATTTATTCCTCTCAGAGCTCAACTGTCATTATTTACATTAGCCGAAAGTGAAAAGCCGTTGAAGCGAAGTTAAACTAATTTGTGACACTAATGATGTTTAAAATTTTTTATTTTTGTTTAAAACATTTTAAAATTTTTGTAAAATGGTGCTCTTGTGCTTATTTTGAGTTGGTTTCTATTTAAAGAAGTATTAAGGTATCCGACTACGTTCGGAACCGTGATTCTGCAAAAAATGCATAAATGGATAATTTTCATGATATTTAGTGTCACTTAGATTAGAATACATGTATAAAATTGTTTTAAGGACATTTTGACCAAAACAATTATTTAAATACAATATTTTGGCAAAAAATTAACGTAGAATAATCTTTTTGCAAAATGTTCTCCTTTTGTGAAAAATGCTTCTATTATAAAAATGTTTTGCCTATATATAACTCAGACCTCTCTACAGAGGCTCAACAAGAATTTTTTAAATATATAACTTAGAAGTGGGTTTATCCATATTTTACGACAACAGAGGGGAGCAATTTTAAGAAAAAAACGCCGATGATTATTTCAATTGGTGGTAACTCTGAAAATAATGTGACTTTTTCAAAAATTCTAGTTGAGCCTCTGTAAATGGATCTGAGCTACATACAAGCAAAACATTAAAATAATAGAAGCATTTTTCACAAAAGGAGAACATTTTGAAAAAAGATTATTCTTTAATTTTTTTGCCAAAATATTGTATTTAAATAATTTTTGTTGTCAAAATGTCCTTAAAACAATTTTATGCATGTATTCTAATCTAAGTGACACTAAATATCATGAAAATTATACATTTATGCGCTTTTGCAAAATCACGGTTCCGAATGTAGTCGGATACCTTTTGTATACGAAAACTTGTCATATATGTTCACAAAATATAGAAGAAACAAAATATATGGTTTCTACTAAAGATAGCACAATTTAGCCATTTATTGAAGTTGATACATATATATTATACATACATATGACTCTAATAGTAATGTTGATGTTCAAGGTAAAAATGAATATGCTTTCAACAAACAGATATTTAAATGATCTTCAAACCTTGTTGAAATCGTCTGCGTAAAGAGAGATACAAAATTACTTGTATACAAAACTATTAATCATCCAGTTCTGACCTGTGCATCTAAAACTTTGACCCTTTTCAAGGAAGAAGAGGTCAATATTGCCATTTGGGAAAGAAATATCATGAGTACCATTTTGGGTGGTATTAAATAGGATGATTATTATAGAAGAGCAAATGCTGAAATTTACAAATTTGGGGTGGATGGTTGTGGGACTAATCCCCATCTGGTCTAGTGAAACTAAACCAGATCCAAGAGCCCATAAATGTGTACAAAGTCTAGGAACAGCAGCGGGGGGGGAAGCAACAGTCTCTTCACAGAAAAACCCCAGACATTGCAGAATGTGCTGAGGAGAAAAAGGACTGATGCTACATTTGTTGCAAATTGGGAAGCTTCTTTTGCCTCCTTCAAAATTCATGCACCTCAGGTGACCAGTAGAAAATCGCGAGAATGCCGTCTGATATGATCTGAAACCCTTGAATGATATGGCGGATCCAGGGTGTCTTTGAAAGTACCATGGGTGTACAGGAGGGACTACCCAGATTCTACATATTAATTCTTTAGCCTTGGAGTAGATATCAGTCGACGTAAGGACCATGTGGTCTTCCGGATCCACAGGATGGCTGGTAGCCGCCTTCGCAAGATCATCCGCTACTTCGTTCCCGGACAGGCCTACAAGAGAAGGGACCCACTGTAGATGGATAGGGTGCCGATCTGAAAGCTGTTGGAAAAGATGTAGAATACTTCTGCTGGTGCTGTCGCCGATACATGGCCAATTCGATAAATGTTGGATGGAGGATCGGCTGTCTGTCAGGATCCAAATTTCAGAAAATTTTGATCTCTGACGTTGTTAATTAATGAAAGATCACTCACACACATGATAGCTATTAGCTCCGTTCTAAAGATAAAAGCGTGGTCAGCATTTCTTCTCTGAATACAAAATTTGTAATTGATGTGATAAAATTCATCACATTAAACAGAATTAAATTTTCAGATCATGTTTGCCGCTTGGATACAACTAGCCCAGCATATAAGATCTTCCAACATTAACCTATGGGGAGTAAAACTGGAGGACGACCAAGATTTCGCTAGCTGAACTCCATTAACTCTCATTTCTGGGCCATAAGGGTATGGAACTGGCGGGAACTAGCGACAAGAATTGCTTGGAAAAATGTTCTGGAGAAGGCCAAGACCCACCTAGGGTTGCCTAAGCAACAATGATGATGTATACAAAAAAGAAGAAATATTCAACTTTTGTGAAATATTATGTCTCAATCGCCTTTTGGAATATTAATATCCAGATGTTATTGGAGTACTGGAAGCTATGTCACACGCTTTATTAAAATCATTAAGCTAAATTGTAATTCGATGTAACAAAAGAACTCTTCCATCCACCCTCTCTTTCCATTTGGGTGGGAGAACTCCTTACCATTTGACCTTTCTTAAAAATGGTTTTTGCTACTATTCTTAATATAAATATGACCATCATATTGCTACGATGTTAGGAAATCAATTATATTCATGACTTATTTTTGTAATATTTATGTTGAAATTATATATATATATATATATATATATATATAAAAGGGTCTAATAGATCCTGGCACTATTAGATCTACAGACTTGAAATTTAACAAGCATGTTTCTATTGTTAAGCCGAGATCCGTTAAGAACAAGTTTCTTGTGAAAATCAATTACCAAGAAAGATTACGGATTGTAGATAAAAAAAATCCTGTGTTAGAATTATAAAATATATGGTTTTTAAATATGGCAAGCATGTTCCTTTTGTTGAGTAGAGATCCCCCTAAGAACGGGTTTTGCGGAAATACAGTTCATAGGGGAAGGTAAGGGAGGTTATGTTATGAGTTCAAGCCATGTCCTTTTAAAATAAAGAAATGTGGGCTATAAGAATTTTTAAATATATTCGAAAGATTAAAGTTAGGGCTCTCTCAACAATCTTAAAACATTATATAGTCGTACAACATCACGAAATGCCAAACGAAGTGGATGGATAACGGCTTGTTAATGTCTTAAAAGTTTTAGTCCGTTGATGGAAATAATTATTGAGAGTTTTAAAAAAATGTTACGGTATCCGAACACGTTGAAATGACCAAATTCGCTCAAAATACATATTTTTTAAAATTTTATTTAATAGAGTTAAATTTTGGCTTTACGAAACATTTTTGTGTTTCTACGTTACCTAGAGAGGCCAAGTTACAACCAATTTTATAAAGTTAGAAAATTTGGAAGTGGGCTTTTAATCTACCTGAATTGGGCATATAAATTGTTCAAAATCTATCATGGCGACCCTGATGGCGAACTCAAAATGTTATAAATGTATTTATATAAAACTTTTTGAACCTCATACATATACATTATTTTCTGGAGAATGTACTAAAATATTTCTTATTGTATGAATATTTTTTGAATTAGGGCTTGTTATTTAAATAATGGCCTCATTAAGCAAATGTCACATTTCTTATAATATATTTACTCAATCAGCTCTAAAATTTTTAAATTTTAATAAAACATTAAACCTTTAGTACATTCTCTAGATAAATGTGCTAATTGGTTTTAGTACTTTTACTGATATAAGTAAATTACTTTTTTCTCTAATGATTAGTATGTAATTTTTCACTTCGAAGTAAGTACTCCGAACTTGTTCGAATACCTTAAACATATTACTTATATTATATTCTTTTTCAAAATCTTTTAATTATTTGAAATTTTCAAAAAAAGTGTATTTTTATTTCACAGCCTACACACTTTTATGACTGACTAATTGAATTCATTTAAATTAAATATGACAAAGAAATATTTTTATCAGTTTTCTACCCGCTATAGTTATCTAAGAACATTTATTTTCGTTCACTATCATAATTACTCATTCCACTTCTTTCAACGAATAATATTCACTTTTAAAAAACCTAATTAAAACATTTCCTTAAGAATACTAGTTTTATAAATAAACTCAGTTAAAAAAAATACGCCGCTTTTGAAAGTTCAAGAAATTGCTTGCAATTTCATATAACTAATGGTAAATGTAAATTTTAAATAAAAGTATAATGTGCTACGAGTTTAATAAACTGACAATTTTAATTAAAACTATTAAGTATTCATTTTTAAGACTGAATTTTTTATGCCTCCGAGAAATGCATTTTATTTCAATAAAGAATTATCGACTGTATAGAAAAATATGTGCAAAACATAAAGAAAGGGAAGAAAAAAAATGTAACGGGTACTTCAAACATTAATTAAGAGGGCTTTTAGCCGTGGAAAATATGTTACCTGTATGAAACAAAGAGTTTAGATAACAAGGCTGAAAACCTTTTTTTGAATATGTCAAGAGTTTCTTACAAAATGGATTAATTAAACAACCACATGCCAAAAACAAAAGAAGGTAAGTATCTTTATAAGCTATGACATTATTTTTTTATCAAGGGTGTTAGGTATTGTTTTTATGCAGCCTTAAAAAAGGGAAGAACTCACATTAAATGAGTTATTCAATGTTATTCATTGTATTAAAATTCTTTCCAAAATGTTATAGGAAGCTGGAAAGTAACTTATTTTTTATTTTCTAATCTAGAATTAAAAAATATATGTAAAATGATGCCAGATGTATGGAATCGGGAAAATTACACATTCCAGACTTTACAGTTTTAAAATGAATACAAATATATCAACAATAACAAAAGCAGCAATGGTATTAATAAAAATATGATCTTATAGGAAAAAAGGAAATTATAAGTATTTATGAAACGTATTTTTATATAGAGAAAATATATATAAAATGTATATTAAACTATAAAATACGTTCAATATACTTTTATTTATTGAATATAATATATTATTTTTAAATAGGTTTATAATTTAAACCATGAAAGCAAACAATGAAACAAAAATCAAAATGCAACTGAAATTCCTTTTAATATTTTTCCTATGCGTTAATCTGTTCGTATAGTTCTCCTTTCATAGGGTTTTATTTGAATAGGCAATGAATATCTTTACATTAATATTATACAAAGAATATTAGTTGAATTCCATATTTAAATAGATGCATTCACGTGCAGAGTTACCGACTTGATGATGTCACTACATTGTGTATGTGCGCGCGTGTTTGTGTGTGGCTTGTAAAAAATATTAAATCATGTGATTTTAGAAAAATCTGGAAGTCTGAGGACTTTTGGATTTGAGACGGACACTTTTGTGCATCACAAGCATCGCTGGCGTTTTCATATTTTCGTTGCCTTCATATTTTATTAATGCCATATTTTGCAATTTTCTGTCCCAATAAATAGATCTGATCAGCAAGCTTTCATGTATATATTAGGTCACGAGTATATGTGAAATGATATCCAAGAACCCATGATCTTTAACACACACGTATATGTGTGCGTTTTAGTTAAGACAATTACACTACACATTTATTTTATATATTTATTTATTTTCCCCCTATTGCCGTCTACGTTGCTATTTTGAACCATTGACCTCCCCTGTTTGAAGTAAATCTAATAAACAGATTTCCGAACTTTCACTGTCCATAAATACAAAGAAACTGAAACGAATCTACAGTGGCTACATACAGATATAAGGTTATTTATAAGGATCATTTAATCTGGAAGGAAATAGCCCTATCTGCCTTATCTTTCCCTACATCAATTAGGGCAGAGAAAATGCAATCTACATCACGCGAGTGGGGTCTTCACTTTCTCATTTCCTTTAATAATAACGGGCTGTTCGATCTATAATGCCTTCTAGAGACCCGGACTAAAGGGGTTTTCTTTCTTTGTATGATCTGCGAACGCACCAACTGGCCGCAAATCGATTGGACAATTGCCCAGGCAACTGGCCAGTGACCCTTAGCACGTGTATGCACCTACTTAGACATGAAAGAGTGAGTTTCACTGAGATTCACGTTAAAAAAAACAGAATTAATGGACAGGTGTGTTCGTTGAAAAGTGAGCAATTATTCGAGATATAGTGTTAATGTCCGAGTAAAAGTTATTGACCTTGGTTACGCTGTTGTTGAATTTAAAGTATCATTAGTGTGTTTATTAATATATTTTGCTTTCCCTATGATACTTCAAAATATTTTTTTTAAAAGTAATTGGCGTGTATTTTGAGAGGATTTACTTTTATTTATATTAATAAGCCTGTAGATGTCGAATTTCTTCAATATTCATTTATGAATAATGTATTTTTTTCTTAACCATTTAAGTGGTTTATTTGTTTGCCCAAAAAGGTTCCAAAAAAAAGGCGCATTTTTTATTGCTTATAATTAAGCATAATGCTTACCAAAATGCCAAAATGAAGAATTTTATTTTAATTCTCAACATCAAAATTTTCACACTATTTTTTATTTAATAATTGTGGAACACAAAAACCTCTAAATGTTTACTTTTCATAAGTATACTCTGCACATACTATGAAGAATGTTTTACATATGTCTTAAAAGAACTTCTCTCATACTTACAAAAAAATTCCATGTTCGTGCATCTTTTTCAAACGGTTAAAGAGTTTGAGTGTGTGTGCATATATATGCACTCACAATTTGAAGCATGGTATAATACTAAGTCGTATATTGCGATAGAGATGGAGATAATATCGGTTTTTTTTTTGGATTATCTTTCCAGTTTCATTTCTTCTCAAGCAACAAATTGTACATCGCCTAGCTAATTCATGTTCGTTATTAAATACTTTCAAGAATCTGAATTCCTGCCTTCAATGAAAAATTCCCGCCGTCACAAGAAAAAAAATCCCGGATGAAAAGTATTTCAGTACCATGGTTCGGCATCATCTCTTCAAAACACTACCACTAATATTCTCACTAAAAGAACTAAAAACATGTGCAAATCAAAGTTAGTAAGAAGAAAATATTAGTGTTCGTACACTGTACGGGTAAATTGATTGTAACCAGCTTTCGGTAGCCCGTACGGTGTACGGGCAAACCAGTTAAAAGATTAAAAAGGAATAATTGAGTTAAAATTCTGCTACAGAGTTACGACTCATTTTTCTATGAATTATCACGTGCATAATTCTCATAACCAAACTATATTATATTTTATCCTACATTTGAAAATATAAATTTTTGTTTCCTGTAAAATAGTTTTCAACTTAAATTTGACAAGAAATGTAGGATAATGTGGATTGATTCACGAAATATAATAAGTCTTTCCAAATATTTCGTTTTTGATACTGAATTCGATCAATTTTTCGCAATAATTATGCATGCTCTTTTATATTTGTATTACATTTATTTATTCCAAACAAACATTATTAAAAAGTAATACATAGAAAATGTGGGATTAAATAAAAATCGAAATAAAAAAAAATTACCAATCATCCTTGAAATTGGTATAAATAGAGCAAAACTGAAAAAAAAAATGCTTTTTGAAATTTTAAAAAAAGTTGTCTAAGAAATAAATTAATGTTCAGGATTTAAATATTTCCTGCAATAAAGCATAATTACTGTTGAAAATATTTAACACGGTACTAGTTAGACTTCTTTTAAATGAATAATATAACTCTAAAATCATAGTTTATAAAAATAATTCAAAAAATGTCTCTATATTATTCAATACAGTTTTCAACGCATTAAAAATGGCAAGCAGTGTTTCTGACATTTTCATGCAATTTTATTGTTATTTCATACATTGCTTTAAGAAGTATAGCAAGAAATGAGTTTGATTTAAAACATCCTTATACAGTAGAGACCAGAATACTCGACTTAATGGGGAACGAAAGGTGGCCGAGTTGTTAAAATGTCATTTTTTCGAGAATGAGATTAAAATAGAATATGTACGAGCGCTTCCACAGAAAATATTGTTGGTAGAACCCCCCTCAGTATAGAGGGCGCTGCTTGTAAAAACATGCGTTGTTGACACCAGAGATCTTGTGTACGTGACCGAGTGCAGACGCACTCCATATTCCATTAAACTTATTATTTAATCTTACACTTGTCTTCGATGATTTATTGAATTTAATTGAGTCTAATGATTGTGATGATATGAGCGTTGATTGATATAAAAGCATTCTACCACTGATTAATTGAACCATCGATGATCGTAACAATTGTGTTGCACCTGTATGTATTATTTTTGCTTGATAATACAACCGGAAATAAACTGCCCAAATTTCCTTAAGCGAAGGAAAATGCGTGCTTTTTTGAAAGCATAGGACATTTACTACATGAAAATGAAAATTTATGAATACATAGTATATAGCAATGCTTCTCAAACTTTCAATGTCTGCGGCCCAATATTCAACCAAAATTTTCATCGCCCCCCTCCTCCAAGCAATAACACTGTATTTTGACTTTAAAACTACAATACGACTTTAACCTCTTAAGGGCCACCAGCGTATATAAACGTCTCGCTCAGCCAAGACGTTAATTTCCCCTGACGTATATATACGTCTTTCCGAAGTACGATCTTCTAAACTACTACGATCTACTGCTATCCATAAAATTGTTCCGAAGGGTTTGGAATGCAATAAAAGGACATTGACAGTGTTTGCGAGGGATTTACTTATTCCAGAGGATTTGCTTACTTATTTCTTCCCTCCCTCCCCTCCCCCAATACATCACACACGCGCACCTACGGGGAAAATGGTGATATTGGGGAGGGAATTGCGTAATTTTTAATCGACAGTTAAGAAGTTAATTATAAACCGTAAAAATTATCAAGATAAAGTGTTAATTTGTGTACATAGTTTTATCAATGACAAGCCCATGGGGGTCACTCGTAATTATAAAGCTTGTTCTTAATTTATTACTGTAAAATTAGTTATAAAATACATTATACAGAACTGAGATACATTTATAAGAGTATTATATAAGTGTAATTGTGTATTTTATTTTTTATTATGTCAGAATGTATTTTATTTGTTTACTTTCAGAAAATTAATAATTTTTTAAAATAATCTTTTGTTATTGACTCTTCAATATGCTCGCGCCCCCCTCGTAGGGGTATCACCCCCCTAGAGGGTGCGCCCCACAGTTTGAGAAACGCTGGTATATAGTAATTTACCTAATGAGAGACACATCTCAGAAAATACTTTACAAAATCGTAAAGCTGTGTATATTAAAAATTAAGAAGCCGACTTAGCAAAAACTGGCTAACTTTTTTTAAAGAAATGCGTATTGCCCTGTTGTCTTGTTGTCTCTGATGCATTTTGCTGCCTAATCACGAAGGCGACGAATGGACAGTAAGTCCGTTACCGATGCACCTTGTGGTTCAAAATTCTGAAGGGAAGATTTGACAGCCTTTAGTCCTTCCCTATGTGCTATTCGAGGATTTTGTACGGTGTCCTCACCAGTTAACATCTTTATCATCATTTCATTAACTGTGACAGCAACAATAATTTTTGAATCCTTACTAATATTATAAGACGCGAATGTTTGTACGTATGGATGTTTGTTATTCTTTCACGCAAAAACAACTGAATGGATTTTAATGAAACTTAATATGGCTTATATACATCACATTAACACATAGGCTATAATTTATAAAAATATTGTGTGAAGTGTCAAAAATATAACCATAATTGTCAAGTAAGTAGGAAAAAATTCTGCCATCTGCAAAAAAAGCCCGCGACAGCATATATCTATCTTTTATGTGTGAAGCAAAACTTTCCCTTTTTGTTTTGTCAACGCCTTGCGTCAGTGCGCGCTCACTTTTAATTTATTCCTTTGAGCAGTGCAATCACTATTTTTTTTATTTTGGAATAGAAGTAGATTTCGCAGGGAGAGGTGGTGGCAAGATTTTAACATAAAATAAATACAACAGAAAGTAATATTAACGTATTACACTTCCAGATATAAATTATTTACACTATTTTAAGCGTTCACTACACAAAATGTGTAACAATGTGTTACTTTTGCTGAGCCGAGATCAGCTTAGGAAGATGTTTTCAAAAATCGACCTACAAGAGTGTTACGGGGAGTTATAAATAAATAAAAATCCCTTTTATTAGCTATTAGATCTACAGACTTAAAGTTTTTTGTTGAATTTACCATCCACGTAAAATTAACTAATTAAAAACTTCTTTGTCCTTCAATCTGTATTGTTTAATTTTTCAATTCACCCGAGCGAAGAAGGGGTATACCAGCTAGTCGAACATAAAATCTTGTTTGGTACCGTTTGGGTTCATTCGGCGTGCAAAGATGTGGCTGAGTTATCCGAACTGCCAGGTTATCGAGTGCCGAGTTTTTTGGATACTACTGTATGTATGAATTATTATTATTATTTTTTAATTTGTAACTGATTTACTTAATTGCAATAAAATCCTCTGTTTATTCTTATTTTTTCTCTTCGTTTTGCACAAATATATATAAATACATTCGCTTAAAAAATTATTCAGTATTTTGCTCTGTTGCCATGACTACCTGTCTTAGATCGTTGTTTATGGTTCAAAGCAGAAAATTAAGCACATCGTTAACTGAAAAAAACAATCCTTGATCAACAAAATTACTTTTGGGGAGATAAAAATGATGTTTTATGGATGTATAACGTGATTAATAAGGGACTAAATTGCATGTTATTTCTTTTTTAATAAGGCTAATATATGAGAGTGGCGTATATCAACCGCATTTTTTTAAATAACTGAGCTTGTAACAACGCAATTTCTTATTTCTTCAGAAAAAATACGGCAAGCATAAATTATATCGTTTTAAGCCCATTTCATCTTCTATTTACATCAATTACAATAAAATGCATTTGGAAGATATTATTGGTTAATATATATATGTGTGTGTGTGTGTGTGTGTGCGTGCGTGCGTGTGTGTGTGTGTGTGCGTGTGTATGTGAAGGCTCATATATCTAAATTTCATTTATAATAATTTCCATGTTTAAAGATTCTTTGTTACCTAACCCTTGCATGTACTACTGAAAACTGAAACAGTTCTTATATTTAGCAGAATAAATTCTCAGGTCTTTTCTGAACTTTAGAGGTAAAATATCAGTAAGCTCGTCAGTTTAAGGTAAACACAGTAATTAAATTTTATAAACGCAAAGCTGTAAAGTTGTACAAATTACAACTAAATTTTATAGGAAGACAAGAATCTAATCTCAAATTTAAAATTATCATATTTAAAATTAAATGGGCATCACAGTTTGCAATGGTAGTCGATGATAACAATCTTAAGAAAGTAACGAAACTCAAAATATAAATCTCCCTTGTGTCTTTTCCAGAAACAACATTAAATATTAAAATAGGAAATCTAACTCACTTCAGCTTTTTACACATTTGCATAAGCAATTTAAAAATATTCTTTGGTTCTTTGTGAGAAGTAAAACTGCCAAGCGCGAAAAACTAAATTAAGATTTATAAAATAAAAAAATTACGTAACAAAATAAAATATTACTTATACAAAATGAAATACCTAAAAAGAAAAATGAACTCCTATCAAAACCTTATGCGAAATCGCTTAGTATATAAAACATGAAGAAATTAAGGTTCCATTAATGGCTGGTTCGTGATCCCATTTGGCGCCGTAAATGTATTTAAATTTGAAAATTATTCACGTTATAGAAACAAGAATTCGATAGCCACTCTAGCCTAAGAAATTTAAAGCATTCTACCGTTGTTATAAAAAAATCCACAAATAAGTATTAAGAACGGAAACGTAGTTATTACAAAG
Source organism: Trichonephila clavipes (assembly GCA_019973935.1). Classification (NCBI taxonomy): domain Eukaryota; kingdom Metazoa; phylum Arthropoda; class Arachnida; order Araneae; family Nephilidae; genus Trichonephila; species Trichonephila clavipes. The sequence continues at coordinate 13,295 of BMAU01004570.1, forward strand.
GGAGGGGATTTGGAAGATTTAAGCTTTCGGGAGAAATTGGTACACGCTTGTGGATGTAAGAAGTACTGCAATCAAACACACTAAGAACAGTAGTCATATATACACCCACTTCCAAAAGATAAGCACGAAGATGTAAAATGCTAACAAATCAACAAATACTGCTTTGATTGATACAAAATTTGGCAGTAAAGTAGCATATATATTTATACATAAAACAAAATCGATAATTATATACAGAAATGAAAACAATATAAAATGTTTGTAAGTTATCAGATAATGTCGTACTAGAGACTTAAACAGAATTATGTATAAAGTGAAAATAAACAGCATAAAATTAAAAAAGGACATTAATAGGGTATGTAATTCCCCCCCCCATCTGTATAAGCAAAGTTTATATCTTCTGACCATACTTTCAATTCGGTGGTCAACCACCGCAGAACTAAGCAATCGCCATTCTTCTTGTAGAGCAGTTTCCAACTCAATAAGAGTGACTGGAGATGGGAAACGTGAAGATACAGCACGGCCGAGAGCATCCCAAAGATTTTCATTGGGATTAAGTTCGGGCGAATATGCTGGTCACGCCATACGCGCAATCTATTCACTCTCCATGTAGTCATCGACGATGTCAGCTCTATGGGGACGTGCGTTATCGTCCATTAAAACAAAAGTAGGGCCAACTGCTGCAGCGTACAATCTCACAATGGGTTCTGGGACTTAATCTCGATACCGGACAGCCGTCACAGAACCCCGTTTAAAGATGTGCAGGTCGGTGCGGTATCCTAATGAAATCCCTGCCCACACCATAATGCTTCCCGCTCGGAATGCGTGATGTTCGGTGATATTTTGGGGCTGATTGCGTGTTTTTTGTTTACGCCGTACCCTTATACGCTTGTCATCTGGCTCCAGTGTAAATTTTGATTCATCAGTAAACATGACATTGCCCCAGTCAGACACAAAAAAAAGTGGTGCGATTTTAGTATCAGACATTTCTTTCGATAAACACTTAATACAATTTTCTTTTTCTGCCCAAGCTACTTGCTATGAAGTCAAAAAATACCATTGAAAACTGTTATATCCTGTGATATTTGTTTCAGACCATTCATTCTGCGACATATTGGAAACATATTTAGTTCATCTCTGAATAGAGATTAACAGATCAGTTTTTTAAAATATTGAAAATGGGGAGAAGTAGGATGACTCTTTTCGAGGATGGACAGGACCTAAAAAAGGAGGACTGTCCTTCCTAAAGGAGGATTTTTCGGTCACCTTATATTTATTGAAGCTTTTTATTGAAACTCGAAATGAATTTATTTATTGAAGCCATTTATATTTATGGTACTTACGTATAATAGCCTACTAATTTCGTCAAGCAAAAGAACACCACCAATTCAAAAGATGTTGCCAAATGCTATCATCATTGTTATGACTGTGTTCGAACATGGAGCGAGAACGGCTGCATCTCGTGGCATTTGGCGACGTCTTTTAATCTGATTTAATTGGAAGACAGTACAATATACGTAAGTACCACACTTATTTCTGTAGTTATATTGCTCTCTCTCATGGATTTTTATAATCATAGCAAAAAAAGAAAATTTATTCCAAATAATTTGGACAGTTATTTGTTAAAGAACTTCGAAAGACATCAGAATACATCAGTACATCATCTATACGCTGTGCGGCTTCCCTACAAGCATCTTAACCACTCGGCAACTAGATGCTCATATTTTGCATGCACCCTTTCAACTTTCTCATCGCGTTTTCATTCCAGTAGCAGTCCATTCCAAGATATAAATATTTTTTCAATCCCTTTCTTTACTGTATCCAAATTCCCGAAATAGATTTTTCAATAATCTCTTTTCCAATATCCCAAATTATCAATTTCACTCCAACATCATAACCAAAAAAGAATATACCGACCAATCGAAATAAGTAACAAAAGCTCCTTAAAAAAGAAACATTGATGAATTATGAGTAGCAAAGAAATCAATGCTTTATATGACGTAACAGTTATTTATAGAGTACACAGTGGTTTAAGGGCAGTTTAGATGATTGCAACTCGACTGTCTAGATCACCCCGTGCGATTTATTACAGGGAAGGAAAATCGTCAGACTGGCGCCCACGCGATTTACCTGTTTCGATTTCTCGTATGACTCATCCCAAGGAAAGCCCTCTTGGGTCGATTATTTTTCTCAATTTCGGGCGCAAATACATGTAGAGAGAGAGAGAGTGCCAAGTTTGAATTTTTTTGCATTGGAGATTTTTTTAACCACTTTTTGCAAGCAAATAGCAATTTTATTTTGTTTGAAATTAAAGTTTTAAAAGTAATTTAAAGGGAAATGAAATTTTCTGAATATTCCACTCTATTTTTTTTCCTTTCTTCTTCTTTTTCATTCAGTTCCTACTATTAGTTCACAATCACCCTATATATATTTATTTATAGATATATATCTTGTTCAAAATCATTAATAAAATACGTTTTATTCATCCACTGAAGTTCAAAAACGTATTTTTAAACTTGTGCTGGATGACACTTGATGTTAATACAGGTTTTTCAAATATTAATTCATTAATTAAATTAAAAAAGGAATAAATAGTAACAAACAAAAATAATAATCAAAAACCATGCATAAAAATGAAAATCACTCGTTGTGTCCTTGTAAGGTAATGGATATCGCGTTAAACTTCTATTCCAAAGGTCGTGGGTTCGAATCCTACCTAGGATAGCCTAATTTCTGAGAATGTAATTTAGGAATGAATAAATAGTAACAAACAAAAATAGTCCAACACCATATATAGAATGGAAAAACGCTTTCTATTTCGCCACTTAATATTGTGATTCTGTCATATGTATATACATATTTGTATTAATTGTAATTATTTAATAAAAGTAACTAAAATAAAAAAATTTCTTTGTTTATCTAATTAAGAATTGACTTAAAGAAATTTTTCTTATATTACTAGTTAATATATTCAAAGGTAGAAGCTTCAGATTCCTCCAAGAAACTTCAAGAGAAACTTATAAAGTATTAACAGCTTTGTCTTATGAGAGCTCAAACAATCCCAGATTTAAATTTGCGTTACAGCTCATATATTAAGACTTAAAGAAAAAACATTTAATATGCAAGTGGAATCAAGCATATTTTTGTTGGGTTTCCTTCGAAAGGTTTATAAAAATTCAAATCAGCTTCTCATCTTATGTCTTTTAGGATACTTACGTATTATACCGTCAACCAATTTTGCCAAATGCTGTCATCGTATTCACAAACAAGGTTATTATGTTTGTACCAGCTAGGTACAGTTTTCTACTATTGGATGTATATCGTGGTATTTGGCGATGTGTTTTTATTTGACGAAATGGTCGACAGTGTAATACTTAAGTATCCTTTTCAGAAAAACATTTATTACCTTTGGAACTGGACATTTCTTTTAAAGCTATTCCAAAATGTAGTCCTCAGCTTAAAAATAATACAAATAAGTCTTAAAATAAAAATCAAATAATTTTTTGAGTTTAAAATTTAAAGGAAAAGAAAGGACCCAGGTCTCCAAACCAATTTTAAACAGTTTAAATGAAAATTTATTCACGAAAGAAGTGAATTCTAAAGATATATTGTAAGCTGTAATTGCAAGTCAAAATTAAACTGACACGATTTTAATAATATTACAATTAACAACACAATAGAATGTCGGTTTAAATCTAAGAATCTTTAGTACATGTAAGAGGCCCGGACCTCTCTCGCGAGCACCTAGATGCGTGGGGGGAAGGGAAGAAACACTCGACATGATTCAAATCTAATCTATTTATTTGAACACTAAGAACAGACACAATTTCAATAATAATATTAGGAGAATGTCTCAATGAAAATCATGAAAGTGGAACAACGACAGTAACACGTAAGCGACTAGTTGACTAACAAACTGGATCCTTCTTTTAATTCAGGATCTAACTTATTATCTGATTTAATCTAATCTTAATTCAGTCTTAGTGAACAATCGTCACTTTAAGGTTTCCTTCTAATAATAATCAAAGCTCTATAATTCAAATATTATACCTTTAATATCAATCTCACCTGTCTCGAATATATTTCCACTCCTTCTCTCCCTCAAGCTAGAAAACCTCGCCTATTTATTGTAAGTTAATTTGCATATCACGATTCTTTTCTTCCGAAGAGCTGGTTGTGAATAACGCGAATTGATCACCCAAAGATTTCCCAAGAGGATTAGTTTGATTGATTGATTGAATATTAACGTCGCACTGTTCAGCTACACGAGGGCTTTTGGCGACGGACCACGTAATTTTGAACCATGGTCAAGTGACGTGGACGACACCTGAGCTGGCACCCCCCTCTCCTAACTACCACACCACACCAACGGGAGGAAAGAGGATTAGTTTGAAGTTCGCATATAATTAGATCCGTCACATACACTTATATGACTTTATGGAAAGAATGCTTGCTTTTAATGTTTGGTTATTAAACCAACTATTCTGGATTAAAATTTCAACATGTAATAGTTTCAATTGTAGAGCATTTCTGTAATCAATAACAAGTTATGAAGCTAAGTTATTAAACAAATAAGAAATTTTGATATTTTTCCAAGTACTGAGAGTTGGGGTCTTTTCGGGAGGTCGATCTTGTAGTTTGTTAAATTAACTCAGCCTCCCTTTAGAGAAAAATATATGTTATAGCAGTAGTTTTTAAATAGTGGTACACGAACATCTGGGGGTCTCGAGTGCCTCTCTAAGGGGGCCGAGAAGATCTCTCATTTAATGTTAAGGTTTCCTTCTTTTATAGATTGTGAAAGGTCTCGTGGAAGAATTGAAAGATGTACCATCCTAGACAGTGGCGTAGCGAAGAATATTAGGGCCCCCTTGCAAAGTCAGGCTTTGGACCCTCTAAAATCCTGCCCCCTCCCCGAAATGCGGATGTGTACGTTACGCCACTAATCTTAGAGTAGGTCATTTAATTGTCCCAATGAAAAACTCTACTGGGACATGTATTTCGATCAAGAATATTAAGTTAAGGAGGGTGTTCAAAATCTTGGGGGGGGAGCCGCGGCGATCTTACGTTTAAGAGCCACTGTGTTATGGAATCCCAATGCGTAGATTCTAAAATTGTGCAGTTGATATCGAATAGGATTCAATAATCATAATTGATTATTGCCATTTTTTATTTGTGGCTGTATACAAATTAACCCGATTCACTTAAATTATCAAAGTTAACGGTCCGCTTGGAGTTCTTTTCCTGGGTCATAAAAAAAATTACTTAAGTACTTAATAATGCAAGTGGGTATTTATTAACGGCGTACACAAAAGCAACTCGAGGACAGTTTGGGTGACAGATTTCGTAATTCTGATTCAGGATCAAGTGACGAGGATACCTGATCTGTTATTCCACTTTCCAAACATCCACCACAGATACGTGAGGACTTTGACCTACGACAGGTTTAATATTCATCACCCCCTATATACGACAGGTCTACAATGGCATCAGAACTCGAACCCGTGACACGATAATCTAGACCTGAATTCGTGGTATGACCAATAGGCTACCGCGATTACAACAGGAGAAAGAGGATTTCCTGCGTAATAATACTAATAAAGAATAAAACACGAAATTTTTCTTTAAGGTTTAGATTGCACTTTCAGAGTAATACAACTTTTTTATTGAACCTAATATATAACCTTTTTATTGAATAATTGAATAGCATAAATATTTATTTTAAAAAAAAATCTGACGAAGAAAAGGAAGTAGTTATTCAAGTTGTAAGAGTTCAATAAGCTTGTGTGACACTTTTTAACGCTTAGTTAGGGAAATTCAGTCTTAAAATGAAATGTTTAGCTTGTACATGTGTTTCTAAAAATATTCTAGTTAATTATTAGAATTAAGTTTCAGAAATCTTTTCTTGAATATGAAAACGTTTTAATAATATATAATCGTCGGAATCTAATTACAAAACGTTCCATATGACTATTATAATTACCTTATCGCTACCACAGAGTGCTAACATAGTTAAAAGTCAGTATTTTATGCTTTCTGCAACGTGTTGCAATAGCTACAACTTAAATTCCGTAACCTTAGATGTGAAAGCATGTCTTTAAATAAGTGTCTAGTTATATATATCGAGTAATTTAAAAAGAATTGTACAAGCTATTTGAGAAGATATAATAAAAATATATTCCTTTTTTTGTAACATAATTTCATGGCATTTATATTGTAAAAAAAAAACCCCATTGTTCATATAACTAGGTTAAACGTATATCTTAATTAAATTTTTCGCTTCAATTAATTTCTCGTCCAACTTTTAGGAACAAAGTTGTTTTAAATTGCTTGTTTGATTTCCTAAAGCGTCGTTTATACTTTTTTATGTCTGAATTTTTCAAAAAGATTTTACAGTTTATTTGTGGGTTGTAAACACGGTTAATTAGTGCAGAAACCAAAGAATTAAATAAAGTTTTAAGTTTTAACATTTTTTTCTTCGTGACCTACTTTCCAGCTCCATTGTTTTCGCTCTGTATCTGTAGTTATTAAGTTAAATAGGGGTTAAAATCATTGATTTGTTTGATAAAAAAATTTCAATGTCCTTCAGAAATTTAAAATAAAAAATAATTGTTAAAGAATGTGCATACTTAAGGTAAGAATAACTTTTAGAATATACATTACGCTCACAAATAGGCCCATAACTTACGTTGAAATTCTAAAAAGGTTTTCTTTTAAAAAAATATGTATGCTGTACAATTTGTTATGACGTGTTATCTCAATTGATTGATTGATTTTTCTTAAAATTAAAAAAATTTACTATGAATAATTTATTTTCCAAAACACTCAGAAATGAAATAAAATAATACTATTCATGAGATAAAATCGAATATTGCTCTCGTGAATAATTACTTTACATGGCTGTAGGAAATTCGCCAATGTTGGCTCACTTATCTCACACGGCGATGGTTTTATTTGACTGAATATTTAGAATAGGAATTTTGAAATAGTTTTTATGACATCATGTCCCAATTTGTAAAATTAAACTTAGATATGCTTGGCGATTTTTAATTAATATGCCTGTATTCGAAGTTAATTTTCCTTGTTCATTTGGCGGAAAGCATTCTAAATCAAATCATTTTCTGATTAATGTCTAAATGTGTTTCTTTTTATTTGTTTCTCAGTCTAATGTGTTTTATTATCAAAGTTATCATGATTATAAAATCTCAAAAAGGGCACATAAACGCTCGAATCAATTGACAGAGTTGCACACACTTCACATTTCGCTCCAAAATATTTTTTATACATTTTGCACCATGGTAAAAGAATGATCAGATGTGTTTTTCTTTCGTCATTATTTATTTATTTAATCAGTACTAACGGTTATATTTGTATCGATATATTACTGTATATGAAGAAACTAGAAATTAATACTTAAACCAGAAGTACGTTTATTGAGTAAGCACACTTCTGCTTCGTTTCATTCTTTGTAATATTTTGTCAAACCCATTGCGTGTATGATGCTCTCTTGAATAATTTTGTATAGTTTAAAGGCTAATGTGGTACCTAAGTCCTTGCGTTCAGCCTTCGATTGTGTTGAAAAATATTCATTTAGCATTTGCCTCTTGATTTTAAAAGCACAGGAATATATAGTTATCACTTCCCCTCTCCCTCATACTTGATTTCCTCAAACATCATTATTAGCATATATCTATTCATTAAAAGAAACATGCTTGCCAGATACCAAGTCCAAAAGTCTGATTGTTCAAAGACGGAATTTTTTTTATCTACACCGCCCCCGAAACCCCCGTAGTAGTTGATTTCCCCTAAATCCGTTCATAACAGATTTCTACTCAATAAAAGAAAAATATTTGCCATATTTAAAGTGTAAATCTTGTAGGTCAAAAACTGGAATTATTGTTTATAAAGTCCCGAAACCTTTCCTGAGAGATTATTTTCATAAAGCTCGTTCACATATTGGATCTCTACTTAACAAAAGAACTATGTTTGCCAAATTTCATATTTGTAAGTCTAACACTTCAAAAAAGGGAATTTTTTTTTAATCTGTAATGCTCTCGCAACCCTCCTTGGAAGTTAATTCTTGCCAAACTCGTTATTAGCGGAAGACCTAGTTTATTAAAAGTAATATTCCTGGAAAGTTTCGAGTCTGTAAGTCTAATAATTTCTGAGATCTCGTGATGCGTGAGTGAGTATCTTTTCTCCTATATGTAGAGAGAGATTTAGTATAATAGTTAAAACTTACACTTTTTGAAAAAAGTTTTCTATTTAAATTAATATGTGTGCGTTCTTCTCATCGGAAATAAAAGTTTTCTTTTGTTATTACTCTTGAGATTAAGAATTAGTTTCATAAAACGAGGATTAAATTTTTAAGTTCTGATTCCTTTATAAGTATCTCTCTTGAACTTTGTGGAAATGTTTCTTAAAATATTATCACAGAATCCACGTGTACTCTAGTAGTATTACAGGTTGTAGATGAACTCTTAAGTAATTCTAAAATGTTTGCTAAGATAACATACCAAATGTGAACGTTTCATGATTCAGCATTACCACATATCTACTGTTTCAAACTGAAACATATGTATATATTTTAAATGTATGTAGTTATTTTTTTATTAAATTAAAGTTATATCATACCAAAAACAAAATCAGTGAGGCCAAGAAAAAAAGAAGAGATTTCCAGAGAGCAAAATTTGTTGGAGATAAATTGAACGAAAACTCAATGAATCTTCCAAACTCAGTTATTAATTCTATTGAAAAACTTGTATGGACCTTTGTGATCAAAAACTCCTAAGAAAATGTCTTCACGGGAAAACTCAGAACTACAATAAAAGTTTTAACAATGTCGTGTGGAGTATAATCCCGAAAGAAACCTTTGTTCAGCTACAAACACTCAGCTTAGGGATTTATATTTCAATAATACTTTTTAATTCTGGGTTTGCTGGTCTATTACCTCTACTTTAAAAGTTAGGAATGGAATTAGGGCCTGAAATGAAGGGATATTTTCGGTACCTTGACAATACGAGAATTGTTGATTGAGGCATTTTAAACCAGATAAGAAATTGTCTCGTAAAAAAAGAAAGGCACATCAAAAAAATTTTCATAAGTATTTAGATTTTTCTCGAGTTTTAAATAAATGTATCTAACTTTACGTGGTGAAAATTTCGTAAAAATGCAATTTTCAGTTTATCATAAAAATCTTTCTAATGTTATACTTTTATGCACTTATATAAAATTTAGTATAAAAAATATTTTAAATCTAAAGCAAAAAAATTCAATATTACATTCTTATTTTTTGAGTGTGTACATTTAACTATTTAATAACCTCCTCTGTATTGTTTTCTTTTTAGCCATTTCTAAAGAAGAAATAATTCCCGAGTTTGGCCAAGACAATGAGGTAAGGTTAATTTTTTTTGAATATTTTTAATTCACTATGATTTCTTTACATACCGTTTTAACAAGTTACAAAAATAAAAAATATTCATCACATTCTAATAAGTTACTCGATACATTTTATTGAATATTGTACTAACATTCTCAAAATAACAGTTGTATTGCATAAATAACTCTATATTAAATCAGTAGCAGAACGAATAAAAAAAAACCAATTTTCATAAGTATTTTAGAGTGTAAATGAAAGAGGAATTTCATATTGAAATTTTAAAGCATGTATTAACAATCCAAGAAGCAAAACATTAACTATCGATAGTTTTCTTTCAGTAATTACTTTGATTAAAACATAGATAATTGTTAAATTTATAAAAGTTTTCTTAAATATATATTGTACTCTAAAACCTTAATAAATAATTTCCTTTTTTCTGTAGATATTTTAATGTAGTTCATCAAAACTGACATCTTATTGGATCAGAAATGTAAATAAATATTTAAATAAAGATATTTCTTATGTACAAGGTCTGTTCAAAAACTACCCGACCTTGAATTTTTCCTTACAGAGTTGAGATTCTAGAGAGGCACCACTGTGTACAGAGGGAGGTGATAGCTTAGTGCAGGGATGGCGAACCAGTGGCACGCGTGCCATTCATGGCACGTGACACAATATTTTTGGCACGCCAGTGATCAAAATGGTTTGCATTTTATTTCAAAGTTCACTATGAAGTATTACAAACAAACGTGAGCCATCGGTCGTGGGGCGGCAGGAAGCACACTCGTTTGTTATTGTCTGACCTTAGTTACGTCGTAGACCACAATTGCTTATGATGTAAAGTCTGTCTACGCATAGCATAGTCGATTTCATTGGCACAACTGTATTTTAAAGTTTATTTGTGTTATAATTATGATTTTCAACTGTTATTTAACAAGGCTAGTTTATCAAAAGAAGAAAAAGTGCAAGATAGTAAGTGTAACAGTGAATTTCAAATTTGGTGGACCGAGAGAGAAATATGGTTTTATTAGTTAAGGCGATAAAACAGTGTGTGTTTCATATTCTGCAATAGCGGTAGGCAGAACATCGTCTGTAAAACGGTATTTTGAAACAAATAACAAACTCTCTCGTCAAAAAAAAAGAGAACCACAGCAAAAATAATTAATTGCTTAGAAACCGTTTGGCAGATGACTCAAAGTCAGCATGTATTCTACAAAAAGTGACATCTTACAATCTAATGTAAGTTACTTGTCATCCAATCTGTAACAACTGAAGTCACACTAATATTACTTTAAATTAAATTACACGTATAACTAAAACATAAATAACTATACAGTTCAAAAGTAATTTTTTCATAGTAAATAAAGTTTTGTGTTGTTAGTATTTTTTATTATTTTCCCAATAATCACAAGTCAAAATTATTTGACGGCACGTCTATATCTCATTAAACACTTCTTTAGAAAAAAAAATAGCACGTTGAGGCAAAAAGGTTCGCCACCCCTGGCTTAGTGCATACGTTTGAATTTTTTCCCTTCGTTCCAACGTATCTTTCGTTTCCAGCAAGCAGTCCAATGAGGTGCTGTTGTACGGGTTCGTCGGATTGATCCTTCATCAAATTTTGTCACATTGAGCAACTCGTAAGATTCACAAGTGTTTCGAGACGTTGCTATGGGAGTCACTCAAATTAAGGAATGGTTTAACTTATTCAAAAGTGGCCGCACGTCGGTAGAGTGTGACCAGCGTTCTAGGGGCCCAAACCACTCGAAATGCTGCTCATTATTAACCCCTTAACGGTCGCATAATTTTGAAGAAAACGGCCCTAAAAGTGCCTATTTTTTTTATTCAAGAAAATTGTATAAAACTAAGTGTACTTTAAATATATGTGTTTATTTTTAATTTTTTGCGTGAATTTTTAGCTCAAAATACAAAAAAATCTAATTTTTTAAGAAAAGCCAACATGTAGGGTTCTTATGACTGAATGTTGGCTTCTTTGCAAAGAAAATAGATTTAAAAACGTGTTTTAAACATTAAAAGATAACTTCATTATACTTATGTAATGTAAAAACGCATTAGTAATTTTTTCTTGTAAGATAAATTTCAAAGCATGAGATTAAAAGGCCAATATCAAAGGAAAACAGTACAGATCCTTCAACAGTGCTCTCAGGTTCACTAACCAAACTTTCAGAACGATAATTTATTTCAGAATCACTCTCAGATTCTTTATACATAAAGTAGAATCCGATTCACTTCCAAACTAACTCCGTAATGTATGCAATATCAAAAAATATTTATATTTTATCACAGAACGCTCTACCCACATGTATTCATAAAGTAACTGTGCTAAGGTTACAAAAACGTATTGCAATTTGATCGTGCTAATATCTAGTTTAAAATAAAATAACTATCTGTAAACGCGTTACTAATAATCTGGTACTGCCATCTGGGGGAAAATAAACGTGATTCCGGGCATAAGAAATGCATACTTTTAATCTTTTCAGTGATTTCTTTACTGTTGAACACTCCATCCCGGAAATATCACGGGCACGAGAAATAGAGAGAGAAATTTTTCACCCTGTGCTTTTGACCGGAATGAGAAGGAAAGGGTTAAAAAATGGAAAACCTAATAATAAAAGATCGTTGTTTGGCCGTGCGAGAAACTGCTGAACAATTTTAGATCAGGACAGATTCTGCACATGCAATTTTGTGTGATTATTCGTAAAATAAAATTTGTTCCCAAGTTTCTATCGGTGGAACAAAAAGAATCTCCTCTTGCCGTTTTGCCGGATCTACTGGACACTATTGACACTGAACCTGGCTCCTTGCAAATTCTGGCGTTCCCGAAAATAAAAATGAGATTGAAAAGATCCCGTTTTTTTAGAGTAGAGATAAGATAATGCAGAAGACGAGGGTGATTGAACAACATCCCAAACGAAGTTTTTTAGAAGTGTTTTCGACACAGTGGAAGGAATGTTGGGCTAAATATGTGAAATCTCTAGCCTACTTTGAATTTGATTAGGATCCCAATCCCGTAAAGTAACTGAGATACTTTTTCTGGCCAAAGCGCAGATACTCTTTGAACAGACCTTGTACATAATTTATACTAATCGGTAGCTAAAGTAAAATGCAGCACATTATTGTAAGCAAAGTAGCTTTATTTCTCCGTACTTAATTATGTTTTAAGAGAATATCGAATAAATCGAATATCTATTTTACAATAAGAGTTAAAATTTTATCAGCATCAGATTGCTAAATTGGTATATTGCGTGCATAAGATAATAATGCTGAAGTACTTGACCTCTCACACTATAATTATTGGTGTAATCCGTTAACTCTGGTGAAAAAGAAGGCAAAATGTGATTAAATAATATAAATTGATACATAGTATTCATTGAATCCAAAAGTATACCATCGTTGTATTATATCAAATAAAAAAAAGAATTGCATTATATTTTGAAAAATTAGAGTAACCCAACTCTTAACTCTTAAGTGAAATTCTTTAATCTTTTAAAGATTTCAGCTTGAAATCATTTTGTTTGTTTACTTCAAATAACTCGCACGCTTATTACAGGTCGTATTTATTTCTAAATAAGTATTACTTTTTTCACTGATATTTTTGAATAGCTTAATTTTAAGAAAGTAAATCAAATTTTTATGTATATGTCCATTTTACAATAATGTTCACCTGTTAACTTCATATGTAACGAATAAATATATTGCGATGGTAGCCTAGTGGTTAAGGTCACGAATGTGTATCATACCCTAGTGCGACTGGAAACCCGATATGTAAACAGCCTAGTGCATGTTAAATCTGTCGAGGCTGGAAATCCTCCCGTTGGCGTTGGTTTGGAGAGGTTGTGCCAGCGCAGGTGACATCCTCAGCATTTGACTATAATTACTGCATCTTTCGTCAATAGTTCTCTTGTTGCTTTATATTGCGACGTTAATAAAAATTCCCTCATCGCGATGTTCATCCCGGAACACGTGAAGTTCATAAATAACCTTTTGGGATAAACTTAAGGGCCCTATCACATGAATCAACTGGCAACGCACATAACAGGAGGAGACAGTCGGGAACTAGTTTTGAAATGAAATCGCCTGGGTCCTTTCACACGTGGTCAACTGGCACTCCCTGTTGTGCCATTCTAAAACCACGTTCTAATGCCCACTAGTTGATTGGACTAAAAGGATATTATGGGAGCTACGCTTTTCACACGCTGCAACTTGTGTATTGAAAATGGAGAAATAAATTATTTCCATTTTATTTACTGTGGTGTATTTCTCTACTGTTTTTGTGACTTTCCATGGAAATCATTATGTATCCATGTTAAATCACTTAATGTCCATTTTTTGGTGTAACTTTATTTCATTCAGGAAGCATATTTAAGTGCAATAAATTAAAATTATTAAATCAAAACAATCTAAAATATAAACATTCAACGTCCCTCCCTCTCTGCGCACCCCGGTAAAATTATCAAACTTTGGCTAATCCGTGGCGATAAAAGGGTTGGGCAGCACTGCTCTACGGCGCTTTCTTTTCGATCAACTTTGTATCCGCGTGTGAAGTATTGTAAACGGGAAATTTTCTCCCCTCTGTACACGAGGAGTGATGACAGAAAACAAGTTGACTGTCACAAAGTTAACTCGTGCGAGTGTGGCATTAATAAATGCTCTCTCACTCATAACGAATAATTATTACGAGAACCTTTTGTATCTGATATATACATTTGCTTCTGGCCTAAAAATGATCCTTTTCATTCCCCCTTAAAAATTATAACCTATAATATCTACAATAAATTAACTGTATATCGTTAGTAAAAACAACAAACAGATTTTTGTCAGCATCTTGCATATTTAATAAATTTACCCTCTTCTGCACTGAAATACTTGTTTCGTAATTAAGAATTCAAAACATCTGTATTTGTTTATTTATTCGATAATTAGCTTCAAACCTTTCTAAAAACAAACAAATCTCAAAATCATATTGTGCTTTGAATGCAAACATCAGCATTTCTATTGAGTAAGCATAACCATTAATCTATCTATTTCTCAACAATCTTTAACCGAAAACTTTATTAATAGAAACAAATCTTTTATGTATCATGCATATTTGATGGATTTGGCATCTTCTGAAATGATCTTTTCGACCGAAAGATACATTTCCATCTAGAACTATTTTAGAAAATATTTCAGAATTTTCCCTGATGTTTTTCCCTGAAGTTATCTCTTACCCTGCAAAAGAAAGGCATTAGGATGGGTGATTTGAACTACCCAGCTCTTGATGTTCTCCATATGATAAGAAATACATGGAATTCTTGGCAAGCCATCATCATTTTTATCCGGGATAGTCCCTTAAGACTACTGGGTCAATCGAGAAAGCGTGTTTGTATTTCCGTTGCAAATACCTCACATATCTTTCTCGTTTTTATCAATGCAAATGATTGAAAAGAGTTCTTGAGCATGGATTTGAATTTCCTAATTTTTAGCTTTATTCAAAGAAGTTTATAAAAGTTTAAAACTGTGTAAAAGTAAAGTACTGTTCAAAAACAAAATTGATTTTACATCTAAAAATACATTTTGTATTCTATGACTTTAAAAATGTCTTTCTATATTGTATTATTGATCCGAAACTATAAGGATGATTTATTTACATGAAAAAATAAAGTGTTCTCTTTCCTGCAATAGCTTGCAATGAATTTTAAATTCTTGGTTTGAGTTGAAATTAATGTATCTTATCTCTTTCGTGGGTCTTGGGAAGATTACTTCCCATCCACATGATCTTACAAAATGTACCTGTGGGAAGCTTAAAACCCATTATAATATTAGTCTTGCTATTATAACGACGGAGAGACGAATTTTCATACTTATCTTTTATTTTCCTATTGACTTGGCCGTAGAAAATAGTTTCATACTTTGGCAAGTGGATAAAAGAAACAGAAGTTTAGACCAGCTAACATTCCGTATAGCATTAGCTCGTCAGTTAATATACGAATATTCCTCAAGAAAAAGGAAAGGACATCCTGCTAATTTCCAAACAAAGAAGTGTGTAGTTCCGGATGATGTTCACTTATCCAGTGGGGGAAATCATATGCCAAAGATGGTTTCCAACTATAGACGATGTAGACCAGGAGTGGGCAAACTTTTTCATGGCACGGTCTACTTTTAATTTTTTCAAGGTGTTGTGGTCCAGCTTGTGACGTCGGTGTGATGCGCAAAAAAAGGGTCAATAATATTTGTATTATAACAATAATAAATACAGAATATGTATACTTACCTACATAACTACAGTAGAAAAACTTACTATTTTAAAACTACATTTGGGGTAAAACGCAAAATACAAACATAATACATATATATAATTATACCCATAAATTTAATATCAACTTATACATTTTTTCTAACAATTCACAATGCATCAGAAAATAAACAATTTTCACTTAAAATTAGTTCTCGTAGCTTTAGTCTCAGTAGAAGACTTCGTCTTCATATTATCCACCCCAATCTTGAATACCTCGATATATAATTACTAACTGCTAATCTTGCACTGAATTCTAAGTGGTCGTCTGTGAAACGGAAGATATGTCGTCTTAATTATATTCGTTCAAAATGTAGAGTCACACAGATAGGTAGAGCGAAAGAATGATGTTAAATGAATTGCAGCTTTTTTAAAACTGGGATACTTCACTTTGTCTGTATTAGATTCCAAAAGTTATTCTTTACAAATTACGTCCTTCTGAAGGAGGAAAAAAGCTTCGTTTTCCTCGAGAGATAAAGAGAGCATGTAACATATTTTTAGTTATATTTTTCACATCAACATTTCCAAATGGGTTAACCCATGAATGCAACTTTTGATTCTAATCTAGTAAATTCTTGAAAACGTCTCTCAAATTTGAGTTGCAGTTTTATTCACACGATGTGTCTTTTATTAACGGGCGTTTCCATTATCTTGATAACCACCTGTGTTTCTTTTAGTATGCGCGTCTAACGTTTTATGTGAAGACGGTCACTCCAAAATGTCTTGGCGGTCCACCGGTCGATCGCGATCAACTTAATGCTCGTACCGGATGTAGACAATGTAGCAGAAAGGGATAAGAAAAGTGGACCCGCTACATGTGTGCAGAATGTGATGTTCCCTTGTGCATTGCAACATGCTTCTCTCTTATCTTTTTATGACAAATAATCACCCTTAAATTTAATTTTCGTTATGACGTGAATGGTTCCTTGGGAAGTATTCTTCCCACCCGTAAAATTTTAATGTAAACACAAAGTCAAAATATTGGTTTTGAACTGATTCCTTTCCGGTGAGTGATCCGAAAATCGACTTTTATTTTTCACTATTAGGAAAACGAAGTACCAGAAAGTGTTTATACTAAAAGATCACTGCAAAATTTGGAGGCCGAAGTTATAAGAAAATTTCAAAATTTTAAGATAATGGTCCTAAATTCAATTGGCTCTGTTATCCCATTACCGCTGATATTAATACAGCACCTGAGGAGCTTCAACTTTGAACTTATTGACCTGAAGTTGGATCACAGTTTGAAGAAAATGTTTAATGTTATGGCATATATTGATTTTTTATAAACCTTTGTCAGTTGAAAAATTTCCATGTTTGAAGAAATTTGCAGAAAAAATGTTCTTCATATTTCAATTGACATATATTTATGTGAGTATTATTTGATTTATATGAGGGCATATATTGCAAAGATCATCAAGAGTAAGTATAGATGAAAGTTCAACAAGCTGACATAAACTAGTAGTCTGTCATGAGAATTTAACCAAGCAGGGTACATTTGTCTAAAATTAAATGAGCTTGCTGCCATAAATAACATGAACTTAGCAATATTAATAAATTGAATAAAATTGTCTCATTAACTTATTTAATTTATATTTATCATTTTTTTATGATGAATGCAATCATTTTTTAAAAAAGTGGCCTTCTGGTACCCTACACTCCCACAATGCAGCCTGCGAGCCAAAACAAGTTGCCCCTCCCCCTTCACTAGGGTATGTACCAATTTAGGATGATGCACTTTAGGGGTATTCAAAGCAGTAAAAAAGTGGTACATAGCTGAATTTTTCATAATCTAACACTGGAAAAGGACTTTGACAATCCGAATATCTCCATTCCAAGATAAGCAAAAACCCTTTTACACATCCATACCTACTCAAAACACTCCGCCAAGGAAACCATTCAAAAGTATCCCTCTCTAGGTGTCAACAAAATAGGGACAGTGCATCTACAAGTTCGCTCCTAGACCCTCGCACAAAATCGAAGGTATATCGAGAAGGCTGTTGTAATGAATCTCAAGAGAGGGGAGTTGAGATGGAATTTGGTAATGATAAATATCGAGATCGAGTCCGTGTGTATATATAAAAGAGAAATCGTTCCGTTATGGCAGTATACATGACACAAAAGACTATCTCGGCCCCAAAAATGATCAATGCTTTCCGCCCCCAGTTAAGTGGATTGAAAAGATAAGGGGGTGATTCTCAAAATGCTACAACACCTCCCCACTCGGGTTGTTTTTGTTGTTGTTGTATTGGTCGTTAAATCGTTTCGATGAATGAGATTAAGAATATTGTATTTTGTTAATGGAATGTGAGAATATATATAAAAACTGATCTTGCAAGTTTTATGTTAAAGAAAAAGGGAATTGAAAACAAAATTGATAAGACGAAGAAGTTAAGACTACTTCAGAATTGATAAAATTTCTGTGATTTTTATTTTCATATTTCCTTCCTTCCTCAGTGGCTCGGCAGCCCAGGATGGGCCTTGGCCTTCTTAAGAAGTTTTTTCCAGACCAGCCTTCTTCCTGCTAGTGTTCTTCAATTTTTAATACTCAAAACTAGTAGATCTTTTTCTAGGCCATCAATCCATCTTAGGTTTGGCCTGCCTTTTCTCCGAGTTCCGATTGGTTGGACATTAAAGGCTTTTTAGTAATGTAGTCTTCGTCCATTTTGACAACGTGGCCTGCCCATTTAATTCGTTGTATTTTGATGAAGTTAACGATGTCAGATTCTTCAAATGATTGATAGAACTCGAAATTTTTGATCTTCACCAAATAGCATTTTCCTGAATTCCTCCAAAAATAAATCTTAAATTCTTCCTTTCGTAGATACTTATCATGTTCTCATCTGTTCAAGACATGGATCAAGTTTCACGTGATATTCATATTTCTCTAAATAAAAAATTCTGTTGCATTTTTTATTAAAAGAGTGCATTTAGATGTTTCTAAATAATCGCGGATGGTTGTTAACACTTTTTCAAAAAAAAAAAAAAACTTCGTATAAACTGAGTTTTCTCTCTCAATATTGGGTAGAGTAAAATAATTATTTAAAATAGTTATAGCTGTTTAACTTTTTTAATATAATATGAGCTATTTAATGTGCGTTATCTAGAAACGTAGTGGATTTATTTAAAAATTTATTTTAAGTTATTATTTAAAAATAGAAATTCTGACTGATACTTAAATTAAGATTTAAAAAAGATGAAATTTATAAAATATTTGTATAAATAATATAATTACGAAAATCAATTGAACTAACAGTATAATGGAATTAATATCAAATGATTATATCTGAAATAATTGGACTGAACAGTTAGTAAAGAAAGTAAAATAATAATGTTGCAAGAAACTGAAATTCTTCGCAGCATATGTTTACTATATCACAGACTCATTTTGATAAAAATTTTACAGGAAAAGCATCAAATTTTATTAGAACTGTAATGTAGCTTTAAGTTTTGCGATATGAAAATTTTAAAAAATTGAACTAACAATAATGTAAAAAGCAAATGTACATTTTAAAAAATAGATTCACAATTGGATAGCAACAAACAGATAACATAAAATTTCTAAGATAAGTAATTCTAAGATATAAGTATTTTTTCTTTCTACGGATCATTATTTATGATACTCATAAATAAAACAAAAATATCATTGAAATTTATAAAATTTAATTCACAATATTTAGGCTGACAATAACTTAAGCTGTATTATGACAAAATTATTGTAACAATTGAAAAAGTTAGTTTAAATATATTAATTTTTTTTAAAAAAAAATTTTAAACATGAAACAAAACAAAGTAAGAGTTTTTGTAAAACGAAAAAAGAGGAAATGTCGTGAATTCCAATAGTAAACTAAAGTAAAATAATTCCATGTTTTTAACTGTAACACAAAATCATTAATCATTCATAATTTCGAAGTTAAAATTCCTGATCTTAACATATACGTATTAAGCAATTTTTATTAAAAAATATCCATCTGTTTTATATCTATTTTACATTCATCTATTTTATTAACCATCTATTATCCCTCCGTTATTCATAATTCTGACTTCGATTTCCATAAATTAAATTTCCAAAATTAGATTACCCACTTCCAACTGATACATAATAGATTTTAAAAATATTTTACGATTCATTCAAGTTCCCTGAAGTGTGTTTTCTAAAACAGTAGTCCCCAACACCCGGGCCGTAGACCCCGATACCTGTATGCAGCTCAAATGGTACCGAGCCACCCAAGGAATTAAATTATTTCCGTTTTATTTATCGTATATTTCTCTCGGGTTTGGGCCACTTTCCACGGAAACCACTTTATATTCATTTTTTAGTGTAACTAGATTTTATTTTCCTGGCATATTTAAATACAATTAAATTAAAATTATCTAAAATGTAAACAATCAATGTCTCTTCATCCTGCCCCCTTCCAGCGGACCGTGTTACAATTATCAAATATTTACCGAGCTACGATGATAAAAAGGTTGGGCTGCACTGTTTTAAAAGATAATTTTTCTAAATCTTCCTACGTTCAGAATGGAATCACCCCATTTCAAAATAATTCTCTCTCCATGTTTGATTTCCACTTTAATGGTATTTTGTTCCTTATAATGGTAAATCAAATTAGATGCTATTCATATCAGCCATTATAGGAGGGAGGGAATACCACTATTTCTTGTCTGGTAGTGATTTAAAATTCGTTTAAATGTAAATAAACCGTTAAAATTCTAATACTACTGCTTTGAGATAATAGCGCTATCGCATTCTCCCAGTTTTTTTAGAAACGTTCCTGTTTGTCACCTTGCGTTAGACTAATATCTCATTTGAGTATCTATTTTACGATTAATACTTTAAGTGGGAAAAAGGGACTCATGTAACCTTAGACAAACAGCATACATAATGCTAAAATAAATACTTATCCCAACCATTTTAAAACACCCCAATCTCCACCACCAATTTATTGCTCAAACATTACCAACCTTTCCCTTCACTCTTCCTCACACAGCAACCACTCATTCTTCTCATCAACCTCTCTCTCTCCCTTTAGATAATACGCATTACTGATAGCCCTGGATAACATCCCTGCACGTCCTTGAAGCTTTGAAGTGGGTTCGAATCCTGTTTAGAACCTCCCCTTGCCTGTCAATGGTACATTCCGGTGCGGAAGAGGAAAATTAATTCCTTTTCTCTGAAGGGGTGGAGGGTAGGCAGGATGGGCGAGAAAAGCTGGGGGGATAACAGGAAGATCAAGCATGATGAATGGATGCTATCTTCCACCCTCCCTCCCCCTCAGGACACGTGCCTAATCCCCGAAACACGTGTTTATAAATATGGAGATGCTCCAGGAATCCTCCAGTGGAAATTTCCGGCAAGAAAAAGAAGCGCCACCTTAGATGAGGTTTGGGCCATAGTCGTATTGCTTCTGCCCTAAGTACATTGTAGGTGAGAGTGTATTTTTCAGGATGAAATATATCTTCTCTGGAAATATTCTGTGTAATTTAGATGGTGTGGACTTGGGGTGATGGTGATGTATAAGCTGGTGAGATGTGCATGTTGAGATAAAGAGATTTTTGCAAGGGTGGAGCTACTAATGGTTGTGGCTGTAGAATGTTTTTTTTGGTAGAAAAAAAGATATATTTATCATGAAGGTGTTTTTGGTGGGTAAATTGTGTTTGTTTTGGATTCTTGTAGATATGATGAATAAGATGGGAATGTATGAATCATTTTGTATAATGACTGTATGAAAACACCCCAAAATAAACTCTCTAAAAAGTTATGTCTTAATCATAGAAATATGTCATCGTTACTAATGACGTAAATGTTGTAGATGAATGCACACACATGATAAATATCAAAAACCTCTGCGATTTCAACAATGTTTGATTACTTCAGCACATTCTTGCAAAAAATATAAATAAAAATAATAGATTTATTACATTTTATTACTTTACTCACTTGCTGCCAAAATGCTTAAGACACTCATTTAACAATAGAGAACCCATTTCTTAAGCCTCGCGTTGAAACAGAACGTTATAAAATTAAAAGTTTAATTTTTTTCCTCTCATGAGGAAAAATTGGATATGAGCATATTTGGTGATGAGAAAAATTTTTAGAAGTTATTGGCTATTCTGATTGTTTAATTAATTAATCCATTAACACAATAATTAGTTCCCTATGGCACATTAATAATGATACGAAGAGTAAATTCATGACGGTCACGTGATTAAAGCAATAACGTGTGTTCTGTATTGAATTCAAAACTGATATTGTAACCCCCCGTTGTTTAGACTCTTCCCATATTATCAGTAGAGAGACTGTCGCTCTCTCTAGCGGACAGAATAATCTTCAGTAATGGCCAAGTTTCGGAACTGTAAGGATGTACGAGCATGCGCTCCGATCCCTTTCAATTCTATGCTAACTATTAGTTCTCTAGTTATGTATGTAAACGTTTGTTTTGTCTAATAAATGTGTTTAATTAACTAGTGGACTTTGTAAAGAACCCCTTCCCCGCGTGTCCCTTTATTACCTTGGGTCACACCCCTCATAATTTGGCGCCCACCACGTCATAATATTAGATTTGTACTTGCTCTGCTGGCAAAATGTTGATAAAAACTCAAATTTGATACTTGGGCAAAGATGTGCAAGTATTAAGATTCTTTAAAACATTTTCCAAAATTTAAAAAAAAAATATATGTTATTATTACAATTTGTAATTGGTAATTACCACTGCAGACCTAGTGCATTCCCCGGGAGCAGCTATTAATTTTCACTATGGCACCATATAGGTGGATATCAATTGTCCCAGTGTAATTTTGAATTTTGTAATTTAATAGTTTTGAAGCCCAGTTCCCACCTGAACTCTGACGATGCGAAATTGTACCAGGAATTTATTTTTGCTGAGAGCACCCTGAATCAAACAGGCTTTTTAGGGATCTTTAAAATGCCGCATAATCATACGATATGGACACTGTCGATTTTTTTAGATCATGAAAACCCATTGACTTTGGCCGGGGTCAAACCCCCAAGCTTAAGAGTACAAGGCCAGCGCCAAACCAAGTACGCTACCCAGCCGACCCATTTGTAAAGAAAATTTCTACAAAAAGAAAAAGCTGGCAACAACAAAGCTAATGAACTGATTGGCTGGAAACATGTGATGATGTTTATCATGTGACAATGACATCACATGTAAATGTGAACTTATTGGCAGGAAACACGTGATTGCAGTTATCAGGTGACTATGACATCACATGTAAATATGAACTGATTGACTGGAAATACGTGATTGCAGCTATCAAGTTATCATGGCTTTACATGAATTCAGCTCATTATATATAGCTGTTAAGGTATCCGACTAGGTTCGGAGATAAATTTTTCAAAAACTGATTTTCTGAATAATTTTATTGTTTTAAAGAACATAAATAGGCTTAAAAGTCATAACTATTAAATAACTAACATATATCACCCTTTTTTTTAAAAAAAATTATTTTTAGGAAAATTTAGCAAAGTTTTTTAAGTTAAGAAAAACGTGATAAACAAAAATAAATTGCATGATATGCAATTTTAACGTCATTGATATACTTCTTGATCCCTCTGAAGTGTCAGAAACCGCAAGATAAAAATAGTTTAAGAAATAAATATTTTATTAGCATTTAAATTTGATGGTCGTCATTTTTCGTCAAAATTACTGCATGTTCTAAGCTAAAAATGGCTGTAAAATGTGATTAAATGTAGCTGTCTTAAAACCTGCGGTTTAGGAGGGTCCATAGCATGTATGTTATAAATTCCATTGCATTTGAATGAATTATTTAGAAAATATCCCGTTTTTCGTGCACAAATTATCATAAAAAGTTCATTCTTCAAAAACCAAATTTTAAAAAAAAAATATTTTTATTAGTTAGATAAAGTAAATGCTATAAAAAGAACTTAAACAAATCTCTAGTTTTATGTATTAGTCCTTCTTGCTCAATAATTAATTTCTCTTATCCCTAATGACCCAAACAACACCATACATCAAACACCTAAAAAGCACTTTTTCAACCTAGTCGGATACCTTAAGAAAATTGCTGTAGTTATTAAAGGTACCTCTTTTTTTTATGACTGTATCTAACTGAATTCATAAACAGGATATTAAGTACAGCATTTATTTGTGATTTCTGACCTCTTTGATTAATATTTTTTTTTCCATATTACATTGCATCACATTTTTAACACAATTCTAACCGACTTTACACCTTATGTCTTATGATTTGTGAATAATTAATTTTAGTCTCAACATTTCTTTCTCGTAATTAAAATTATTGAAATAATTTACAAGACTTTATACATTTCTGCTTTTTAAACTTCAAAATACAAAAGAGAGAAAATGAATTACTTTTTCAAAACACTGAAGAAATCCCTTCTTCTTTGTAGAACTTGGAGGCGATGATCGTGAATGGAGTGACCACCAGTCACTCCGACGTCCTCCCCACGTCTTGTGTTGAGCCTGTGGATAACATCCGATCCCTGCTGGAACCCAATGGCAACGTCCTTCCTTCATCGGCTTCCTTTATCCGACCTTTGCCGCGGACCAGTTCCAGTCACAGCCATCTAGACAAATACCTCAAGAAATTTGGAAAGTCCGGTGAGTATGGCCATCTCTCAGTTGAACTTTGGGATTAATTATAATAGCATTTTTTTAACGTGGGTATTTATAAAAACCATTAAAATTATTACATAAGAGCTACAAAAATGTTTGCATTGTATTTTTCTGTTATGAATAAAAAATCAAATATAGAAGTTTAGAATGATATCGCATTTTCATCTTTGTACTATTTTGACTTTGGTGCCTCCATCTGCTTAGTTTTTTGTTTCCTATTTTTTAATTTACAATAGTTTTTTTTTATTTACGAGGATAATTATTTCCATGAAAACAATTTACAAATAGAAAGCGCGTAAATAGAGGCATGAAAAATCGTTTAAATTAAGACTTCGATCTACACTGCTGGCCACAAAAAAGGGAATACCAAGAAGAAATACCAGAAATGTCACAGCGAAATTTATTTGGTAGATAAAATATTGTACAAAGATCAAACGATTAAAATTACAGCATCTTGTTACGCGTGGATGATGACTAAATCAGTAGTTAGTGTAGCCGCCATTGTTGGCCACATGCATTGACATAGAATCAAAGAGGCTTTGGATATATCCTTAGGGTACAGCAGTCCCTGCGGCTTCCATACATATCCAAAGTTGATCTGGTTAGCAGCCGGTGGTGTATCCTGGGCTGGTAATTGTGCAAGCACGTTTTCGACTGGCGATAGATCGGGAGAAGAAGCAGGCCTAGGAAGCAATTCAATCTGATGGGTAAAGAAAAACTCTTGAACATTTCATGCCACGTGTGGTTGCGCATTATCCTGTTGGGATATATTATCTCAAAATTGCTACTTGCATTGGTCAAATTCCGACCACTGTTATGCGAATATGGAATGTGTATGCTCTAATAAACACAGATAGAGAGACATGAAGGAGCAATGACCAACACCTGAGAGAATAGACATTTGCATTTATCGTGTTGTTACATCACTGACACTGACTCAGAAATTTGGAAGTGTGACACACCAATTTAACTATCAGAACGTATGGTGCGAACACAGTTTATACACAGTTTTGCAACCATTATTTTGCTTACTTTTAATTGAACAACACAGGCTTCTGCATCTGCAATGATGTGTTTGAACAATACTCAAGAACTCAGGAATGACATAACATCATATTTTAGATGAAGTTCACATCTGCGTGGTGCGCATTTATGGGCATATCCGTGTGTGGCGTGCAGTGGAGTATTTTCAAAGGAGTCTTGCATTATATTATCAGCATATTGACACAACATCTGGAATTACACAATAAGAGGCCATTGGATAACAGTCCGCTCAATTTTAATACGTATAACGGGAAATGCAACCAGCCAACTTTATATCTCAGAGATGTTTCAATCTGTTTGTTCCTTATCTGGAAGTTTTCCATGGGTCGACATACCAACTGTATAACGCGTGACCACGTGTCGCATGAAATGTCTCACATATTTTTGATAGACAGTATGTTCCCTCGACTGGCGCGTTCACCAAAATTTTTTCACTAATTATGCATCTAACTACTGATATTGTCATGACAAAGTCATCCTATGGCTACAAAAGATGAGTTCAGGCAAAGCATTGAAACTGCATGATTTGAATGCCGCAATCTTACAAACTTTACTAAATACCAGGACCCGTTGCAACAGTTATTGCAGCTTATTATGGCTGTATCCAGTAATTATTTCTGTATGTTAGGTGTGTCCGAATTATTTAAAACTAATTACCTCATCATTACGCTAAACAAAATTTCTGAAATATAAATATGGCCTTATCAGCAAGTTTAAAGATTTCATACGAAACTTTTTAGACACTTTAAGTAACACATTTTTTGCATAATTATATTATGTGTTTTCATAATTCGGTGTTATTTATTCAAATCGCTGTGGATAAATAAATCTTCTATTGTGGTGATTGTTAATGATGAGTATTACAACACAACCACCGTATAATATATAGATATAATACATTATATTGTGTGTAGGTATAATATTATGTTTATAGTGTGTGAGTGTGAGTGAGAGAGAGATTATCTAAATGTTATTATTTTAATGAACATGGAATTTTAAAAATATATCGCCATATTCAGTCTACATATTTTTGGAACATCAATATAAAAATAAGATCATCAATATGTAAGTAACATCAAAACCTTGATGTATACTATGCGGAAAAATCATAGAAAATGAATATATAATCTATCATTGAAAAAGGTTAAACATGTGTTTAAACAGTTCTGGGGGGAAAATTACATTTATTAATAGCATTTTTTAACAGAAAGATTGCAAATATATATTTTTAAGTGTTCCGTTCCGTTTACACATACATATATAAAACAAAATTGCTATAAGTCTAACTTAACAGGGCGAAATAAAAGGACAAGAAGAAATAAAATAACTACAGCAATACATTACTAAACTCTTGAGCTTAGGATTAAGATTGTAGGGTTAGACATATTTTCAAGATGCCAATCCTTCTCCTTATTTGACCATACAGTTGGGCTGAAACAAAATTTAGGTAAGAAGATGCAGCTAGAAATAATGTGAATATTTTAGTAATAAAATTAATTTGTTAAAATTTAAAACGCGACTTAAACCCAGAGTATCAAAAAGTAAATCTCTTATAAATAATGCAGTAAATTTGAAAATATGTAAATTAATATGTATGTATTAAAAATCTAAAATTATACACCGAAGAGAATCAAGAAATAATCTTTTAAATTTACTGTATAAGACCAGAATTAAGGAAATCGCAAAATTTCATTTCGGAAATAATTGATAAATATATTCGGTAATGAAATCAACAATCAATACGTAGAAAATATAAAAACAATACATAAAATTTAAATAATTAGATTTTGTAAAAGAAAGGAAAAATGCTAAAATTACAATTAAAATAAATTCTAATAAGTTTGCATAAAATGAAATAAAACAAATTAATTGACGATGACAAACAATAAATATTAAAATTCAAATGAGAGAAGAAATTCAAGGTGACAATAAACTTATTACAAGTATAAGTTTTAGGGTACTTATATAACATTTTAAGGGGACATGGTACGATTTAAGCAAATATTTTTAATTTAAGGATTTTTAAAATTTTTAGATGTCCTCCTATGTGTGTATACTATGTAAAACAGATTTTGTGCTCAAAATTTCATAAAACGCCAGCTATTTAAATTTTTAAGGAAAAATTTTAAATTTGTGAAGTGATTTTAAAATGCTAGTCCTCCCCTGCAAAAATTTACGTACACACATGAAATTTGATTTACAAGTACGTCAAACTATGCATAGCAAAAGTTGGTATGGGTTTTGCGATAACATCATTGGTAGTTGTATAATACTTCTTTTTCTAAATGCTTATTGAAAATTCATTTAAAAAAGTATAAATTCTAAGTTCAATTATTTTTAAGAAAATAAGTATTGCTTTGATTCAAAAATCCATACCAGCTTTTGTTACATGTACTATTAGTAATACATAAAAAAATCAAAGCATATTAGGAACAATAGAAAAAAGCCTTAGCATTTTAAATGAAGATAAACTAGTTATTTTATCTATTTGAGATAAGTAAGTTTAAAGTTTTGATTTGCCGTATGGATGTGAATAAAAACGAATGTAAAAGCTATCATAATTCTGCGTTTTTTAAGTTTAGAGCTTTCAAATTTTGTGAGGTTATAGAAATATATATAAAGAATAATTTAGGCTAAAAAAAATTAGATTTGATTTTTTGACCGATTTTTGTCAATTGAATCATATTGTGTCCCCTTAACTGAACTTCCCACACACACAAATTATCAATCTTCTCTTTTTTTATATCCATCTACATATATTGAAAATTCTAAGAGAATTAAAATAAAATACATATTTTTTTAAAAGTTAAATTCAAAGTTCACATCTTTAAAATTAGAATAATTGATTTATTATGACACATAAGTTATTTTCAGATTTAATTCGTGCTAGACAATAACTAATAGATCTCCGGTATTATGTGTCTATACAGAATTAGGGGAAAACCCGTATGAGCGTCTATTTACTTAGTTACTATGGTAACCATTCAGATCTTAATTGTATTTTTGGAAAATCGAAATAGCGTAGTATAATAATAAAAGAAACAATAAGAAATAAGAGGAAGAGTGTGTTATTGTAGTATAAATTGCACGGAAACGCTTTCACAGAAGTGCAATAAACTGCAAAAGAGAGTAACGTTCAAAATGGGACAGACCGCCTCAATTTGTATTACAGGTAAATTTGGTTCTTATTTTTCGTAGTATTATTTCTTTTTTCAGCCATTAATTAATGAAATTAATCTTCAGTAGTCTTGAGAGAGTTACAATTGTATTATAGTTAAAGTATATGTATAAGTAAAGACAAATATACAAGTATACCGTACTTTATCATAATTTAAAGTCGTAGTTAGATTACTATAAAGCATTACTTGTAAATGCATTTAAATAGATGAATTATTATATTTTCACCAATATATATTATCTTAACCCAAAGGTCGGCAAACCGCTTGCGGCGAGCCACATGCGGTTCTTTGCATAGGCGGTTGCGGCTCCTCGGACTTCTGCGTCTATGTATTATTTAAAAAATAATTATGTCTACAAACAATGTTTTCTCTTTTTTCTTTGAGATAATCGAAATTTTTACCTAAATCTTTCCGTAATCATTTTTAACCCCTTAACTGGTTTGCCCGTACACCGTACAGGCTACCGAAAGCTGGCCACACCCGTTCTGCCCATTCGGGCACTGATATTTTCTTCTTTATATCTTTGATTTTCACACATTTTTAATTCTTATTATGAGATTATTAATACGAATGTCTTTAAGGGGTGTGGTTTGCCCATAGTACAGAAATATTTCTCATCCGGGATTTTTAAGTATGGTGAAAACTGAAAATTTAGATTCTTTAAAATGCTCGATACAAAACTGGGATTGATGAGGCAATGTGCAATTTGTTGCTTTACTAGAAATGAAAATGGAAAGATATTCCCAAAAAGCCGATATTATCTCTTTCCCCTTTGTAATTTTAGACTTAGTATTACAAATTGTTAGTATATATGCACACACGCACAGAAACCTCAACCGTTTGGAAAAGAGGGCACGAATATGAAATGTTTTTGTAAGTATGAGAGAAATTCTGTTAAGATATACGAAACATTCTTCATAGAATGCAGTGTATTAATAAAAAACAAACATTTCTTGGTTTTTGTGCTCCACAATTATAAAATAAAAAATAGTGTAAGGATTTTAAAATGAAAATATTAATATAAAACTTTACCATTTTTGCATCATTCTGTTAAGTATAGTGCATAGCTATATTCAATAAAAAAATGTGCCCTTTTGGGAATATTTTGGGCAAAAAAAAATTACTGCTTTAGGTGTTAAACATTAGACCGCGTGCGGCTTAAAATGGTTATTTCTGTATTAAACTGTTTTCCATGAGAAAGCTTATTTAGAATCACTGCAAAAATTAAAATTAGTTTTAAAGCAGTAAAAATTCAATTTATTCGTAAACAATATATAGCAAGACACTTTCTAGCAACGTTCACTTATTTACTTCCATGAGATCGGAAGCTGTTATGAAATAACAAAAATAAACCCCAACAGAAGTGATTGAAACACACCTTTCTAATATCATGATATGCTTAAGGGTTAATAAAACTAGTGTTGAAATGACTTTTGTAAATAACAACAACCGGAGTCAATTTTAGCTATTAGTATAAATAAGATTTTTTGGAATAAACCACTTGCGGTATTACTGGTATGAGATATTTTTTTATAATGCTTTGAAGTTTTATCTCCAAAATTATGATATTTTGACAATGTTTGTTTTTGCATAGAGTCACAGAAATAAGGTTCTCGATAATATTTAGTTTTTGAAGGAATAAAAGACCTTACTTTGTGTAAAACCTTATTTGAATAATATAAAAAACATTAATTAGAACATGTGTCAGTCTTAGTCGCGACCGCTACCGGAGAGCTTCCCCCGGCTTATGCATACGCATTTAATTGGCTCTTTGACACCTTAGTTATCTTGTTTTACTTAAAAATTGTCCCTTCTCTCTCGAAAGTTTACTGACTCTTGTCTTAACCCTATAAAAACCACGACATTCTATGTGTGACCCTGAATCTTTCAAATTTTGTGAGTCTTTACTTTATCATGAAATTGTGTTACATAATTTTATGTAATAATAACTTACGAACCCTCAAATTCTATATCATAGACTTCAGCTAATTGTGAATCTTATAGATAATACTATTTTGATTTAAGAACTTTCCACAGCATAATTAGTAGCCCAATTTTCATTGTACTCTTTGGTAACATTTTGGTCAAACCTAATGAAACAGAGCTCTTGCTAAGACTTTTCATTAACCTAATTAGTAATTTAATTTCTACTGATTTCTAAACCACAGGCTATTCAGCATTATAAATTCATTGACGTAAGTATCATGGAAGTATAATTAGTAACTTGATTCTTTCAGATTGTAACCTACGTAACTTTTCGGATGATTCGACTCCCTGCAGCTTAATTAGTAACCCAATTTTTATCGTACTTCTAAACAGTAGTCTTCTCAACTAAAATATGTAAACAGTATAATTATTACAAGTCCCCTAGCCAAATCTTGTGAAGATGTTTGAATGATATGTTCCTAGCTAAAAAGAATTTTAGCAGCCTAATTAAAGAAGCTAATTTCCTAAACTAATTTCCAGAGTTATAACCTACTAAACTGTATGGTTAATTCAGTACTGATTAAAATACCTTTACTTGTCTAATAATCCCAAATAAAATAGGAAAATTATATACGAGGAGGGACCCACACAAAAATAACCAGAAATTATTTTTGCTATTTTTTTAATTTACATTTTTATTGAACCCTACATTAGTCCTCCTTCAAAGTATTGTCCATGGGCATTGATGCACCTGTTTCAACGCTTTTTGACACTGCCTAAAACAGTTCCAGAACTCTTGAGGCAGGATACCGTTCAAATCCGATAGGGACTTTGACTTCATCCACATCACTGAATTGCTTTCCTTTCAGACTTCTCTTCATCCTTGGAAACAAAAAAATCAACGGAGATGAGTAGGGTGGATGATGCACAAACACCATGTTGTTGTTCGTCAAAAACTGTCGAATTATCAAAGGTGTTTGGGTTGGAAAAATTGTCGAGAACATGCGCCATGAAACGTTCTTTTCCTCAGAAATTTGGTTCATGGTCATTTGGTTTGGTCATTTCTACCTCTTGAAGGACGCCCTGGGCATAACATTTCTTCAGTTGACATGCTGCCTGATTTGAATAGAAAACCATTCGAAGACCTATGATTTTTCCAAAGCATCGCCATTAAAGTTTTGTAAAATTAATTCTAAAGGTCTCGGGTACAGATTTCCCAACAAAAACTAAAATTTCACACACAATTTTTGTTCTTTGATCATCTCATTCATCGACAAAGAGTTAAAATAGGAACGCACATAATAGAGCACCACAAGCAATCCACTAAATTCGGACTGACACCAGCTCACTAACGATTGCGAGAGACCCTTAACTAATACCATCTAGCAACACAACCCATAATTACAAAGCATGCGCGCGCAACAGTTAAATTCCGGTTATTTTTGGGTCCTCCTCGTACTTCATTTGATCTATTTATTTTCATTATACTCGTAATACCACACTTAGATAAATTGCTTATTAATTTCACACTTAGGCTGTTGGCAATGGAACTCATAATGCTCTGTTTAAGTGCCAAGCTTTAAATGGCCTTCCACTTTTTAAACTTCCACGCTACGCTAATGAGAGAACTGAGTTTTGACAAATTTAACATGCATCAATCCATTACACAACAGACCGTTGCTGGCATCAAAACAAGAGAACATATCTCATGTGCCGATTGCGAATTCGTTACTGTGACCCCTTGGTTACCATGCTCTCATTCGATATTTCTAAAAAATATCCTTCCAAACAAAGAAGCCTTAGAATTCTCTGGAGGTACAGAGCAAAGTATCTGATGAGAAGGGACCATCAGATATATTTATTATGCAATTTTCATCGCAAGTTTCATGTGCATCTTAGAATTTCTTCGTGGACGTTAGTCTTACTCCTAATGGTCATGGACTCTAACTCGTGGCGCGCATGTTATGAGTTCAAGCCCTAGTATCGCTGATGAGCCTAATGCAGTGCTTCTCAAACTTTCAATATTTGCGACCCAATATTTAATCCTAATTTTCATCGTGCCCCCTTCCTTACTATAACAATATATTGAATTCTGTAATACTATAC
The DNA here is from genome assembly GCA_019973935.1 of Trichonephila clavipes. Lineage (NCBI taxonomy): Eukaryota > Metazoa > Arthropoda > Arachnida > Araneae > Nephilidae > Trichonephila > Trichonephila clavipes. Next base: position 45,836 of record BMAU01004570.1, read on the forward strand.
TTTGACACTAAAGCTGCAGTGTACGACTTTAACCTCTTAAATGCATTGGAGTATATAAACGTCTTGCTCACCCAAAGTGTTAATAGCCTGGACGTATATATACGTCTTTCCAAAGTACGATCTTTTATGTGTACTGTCATTCATAAAATTATTCTGAAGGCTTTGGAATGCGATAAAAAAGACCTTGATAGTGTTTGCGAAGGATTTACTTATTTCAGAAGATTTGTTTATTTATTCCTTTCCCCCCCCACCTCCCTAATACATTAAACACGCACGCGTACGCGGAAAACGGTGCCATTGGTGAATGAATTCCGTAACTTTTAATAATTAGTAAAGGGATTAATAATGAACGGTACAAATTATTTGATAAGTGTTAATTTTTGTGTATGACATGCTAGTGGTAATTATCAAAATTGTTTTTAACTTTGTTTTGTAAATTAATTATAAAATACATCACGCAGAGCTTATACATTTATAAGTTATTACATTAGTGTAAGTGTGTATTTTATTTTTATTATACCAGAAAGTTTTAGTTTGCTTACTTTCAGTAAATTAATAATTTTTTAAATAATGTTTTGTATTCGACATTTCAATATGCTCCCGCTCCCCTCGTAGAGTTATGACACCCCCTTAAGGGGGAGCGCCCCACAGTTTGAGAAACGCTGGAATAATGTCCATATTAAATAGGACTTGATTGAAAGTCCTCTCGTGATGTAGAAATTCATCCTCATCACTATGGTTCCAAAATTGCAAGGTCTGTTTCCAACAACCCTCGTGTTACTGTATCGTAGAATGCTAATAAACATTCACTCACACTACCAAAGAACTTAAATTGGATTTGAAATAACATATTGGGATTATTCTTCAGATACCGATAAAACACTTCTAATAAATAAACATTTAAGAAAAATTAACAAAAAATGCAAAAACTTATTCTGTTCTCTCTATTTGGTTAGTAGGTGGTCTGAGATCCCCGATGAAACGCCAGTGGTCAGCCGGGGAGTCCAATCTCAGTCGAGAATTCTCGAAGACTAGTGACTTGGATGTCCGTCCTCGACTCCCACCTAGGCCAAAATCCGAATTCTTCAATGTCGGAGATCCCAACAAATATGCCAAGAATTCCACTTCCAGTTATGAGGTGAGTTTATGTTCCTTTTTGAAGCAATAATAGTTATTTATTGTTTTGTGCCTGTGTGGTGTATAATATTCCATTCGAAACATTTCGTGGGTAGTCCTTTAGAAATTTTCAACGTCACACACAAAGTTTTTATATTATAAGTTAACGTAGCATTAAAAGAATATTTTCAAATTAAACTTCTTTGGTGTATTTTGATCCAAAAAGGGGGGAGGGATTTTTCTTTTTCGGAATCGAAAACTATTATTTATTCTATATACTAGTGTATTGGTTTAAAAAGGGAATGTTCATATATACAGACCTTATATAATCATCCATTACCCTTTTGCTTTCGAAAATATTGAAAAACATCCTTTTAGCTATTGCCTCCTGATTTTTAAAAATAAACTGAGCATCAATTTCTGAAACGGAAATGTATTTATTTTTGACGCTCCCGTAACCTCAACTCTGGATTTTTTTCCACGAACCCATTTTTAAATAAAAAAAAATAAACATTCTTACCAATTTTTAAGTTTGTAAATCTAATCGTTCAAAAACGTAATTCTTTTTAACTAGAACACCCCTCTAACCCCGCACCTCCTTGTAAGTTGATTTCCGGATACACTGTTCTTAGCAGAAGTCATTCAAAGAAAAAACATATGCTCCAAATTTCAAGTATGTAGATCTAAAAGTTCCAGAGATCTAATGATGAGTAAACGAGAGAATGAGTTAGTCACTTTCCTCCTATAGATCCTTAATAATTTATGTTGCTTGAAACTTAAAACAAATTTCATTATTACCGATTTTTTTTTGCATTTTCTTTCTTGGGGCTCATATTATTGAGAAGCTTGCTACCAAATTTTAGGTCCGTTAGAAAATTAGTCTTTAAGGTATTTGAAGTTTTCTGAGCACGGTTCCTTTTAAAGCATTTTTCCACTCTTAAGTTGAATTAATAGATAACATTTTTAGCACAATCAGTTCTTTTAGAGTGAAATGTTTTTTAACTCCAAATTTTCATTACTAAATTAATTTCTGCTTGATTATGTTTTGAGGTTTCTGAATTCTCATAATTAATTAGTTAAAAATGATTTCAAGGCCAATTTTTGCTTTAAAAAATAGTTTATATAACTTTGAAGCTTTATCATTCATTTTTCCTGTTGAGAAAATACTATGGCCAAAACAGTCTCAGGTTCCTGTGAGAAACAATGCTTTGAAGAGATAAAATACTACTGAAAATGATGTATGTAAAAATCAGTCCTAGGCTGATACTGCAATTAGATTTCCGAATACCTCTTTCTGAATTCAAGTATTGCAGATAAAATTGAATATTTCCTTGATGTACCAAACTGCATTATACTAAGCATATTTTAATACTATATTTTAGTATTTTAAAGTCATACAACAAGAGTTAAAACTTTCTAAACTGCACTATTTAAAACTGCAAAAAAATTAAATTTATGAGCAAACCTGGCAATTTTTTTCTTAAGTTAGTATCATTTTAAGTATTTTTTTCTTAAGTTAGTATCATTTTAAGTATTTTTTTCTTAAGTTAGTATTTTGTACATAAATGTTTGGTAATTCAAAACTCTTGCGAAAATATTTGGTTAAGATTAAACTGAATAAACTGTCGTCGTAACAAATGCTATCAATATTATGCAAAATTATATTTTTAATTAAAAAAATTATTTTGAGTCATATTTAATTAAAATAATGCTTCAATGTAGAACACATACATTGTGGAAAATAACATATTAGAAATTTAGAACTTTACGGGCATTATGAGTTTTTGCTTTATGCCTTTACAAATTTTAAATGCGTTTTTCTCAGACTTTCAAATTTGAAGGTATAAGTGTGTTTTCTAATCCCTAACTTTTTATTTTCTATCCGTCATTGAGCCTTGAAATTTTTTGTATATACTCCCAAACGTATATTTTATAAAAGTTAGTATGGATTTATAGGGCTGAAATCTTTAGTTATTTTTTTTTATCAAAAATGTTTAAGTTACTGTTTTAATAAATTTTGTGTTTTTTCCAGGTTTTCATAGAAAAATTATTATTGAAAATCAACAAGGGAATAGATTTTCAATTCCATACTAATTTTTGTTCGCAATAATCTAGGAAACATAAATCGCTTTAAATGACTAAAAAAAATTTTAAAGTGAGCATTTTATAAAAGTTTGAAAAAACTTGAAAAATTCTTAATTTTTTTAAAATTGTAAAACAATGGCTGGTCAAACTGACTTTTTACTTTCAGAATCAATTTAATATTGTAATATTAATATAAAACATAAATTATAGTTTTACTGTTACTGTTTCCAAAAATTTATTTTGAATAAGGGTACTATGTGTAGTCTTAATGTTTTTAGAAAACATCATTTTTACATGACTGGAGTTAAAACACTACTAGAGTTACCTGTGTTTCATCCTCAAAAATTATGTTAAAAGATGCCTGAGTGCGAAGAAAGATTCATTCATATTCATACATTCTTAAGGAAACCCTCTCTGTATACTAGCGTAAATATACTATAATTATTTGTGTCTTTCTACGATGTCATCTTAATAACGCAAGAAAATTAATCATTCCAGAAACGAAAGACGCACTGTGTAAATGAGATATGTTGATTAACTCTCTTGCTACTCTCTTCCATTCCTTTTTCCATTACTCACCCTCAAATAAATCACCTCTCCTAGTTTTTAATCATTGATTATCCCAACTGCTTACTCGATTCTACACTTAATGAATGTTAATGAAAAGATGCAGAATTGATAGGAAACGCATCTCCGCCTTTTACGCCTCGCGACACCTGTCTCAAAGACTAACAGTCAGGAGGACGAAAAAAAATTGAGACCCTCCTACGTCCTACTCTCTGGGGAAGTGTCCCTTTTCTAATCAGAACCCTACGTCATCGATCTTTGAGATCCGGGCTTCCGGACGGGTCCAGAAAACGAAAATTAATGATGTTCGTGTCCGGCAAAGCGGCAACAACAGGTGCTTCAGGGATGCGATCCGGATTCGGTGGGAGAAACGCACTCTGAGGAAAATATTTCTTCCGGATCAACATTTACTCAAGAAAGATTAATTGGACTAGGTGACATCAAGAACCAATATCCCCAAGGGGGTAAATAAAAATGGGGGAGGGATTGGTTTGAATTCGGTACACGTGGTAAAATATTACTTCGGTGGATATGTACCACAAGTTCTTTCAATTACTTGTATTGTGGCACATGTATCGATGATGTTTGCAGCTGAAGAGAAATTTAGTTCTAATCGTTAAAAACTTGCTGTGAAACTTTTGTTTTATTGAAACAGCAGCTATTATTAATGGCAAATCTTCTGAGATTTAAGAAAGACTGTAGCTAGAGCTTGTTTCTATAATTTCCGCATGCTTTTGAACGCCTCAATAAATTTTATCATTTCATTCAACCATCTTTGGAGAATCCAGTTCTTAAATGGGTTATTTCCACGACCTAAAGGCATGATAGAAAATTATTTCGGATCCTAATTTTTGTTGTTCAACATATTTCAAATGCATACAAAAAAATTTATCTATAAATTTCGAAGTAAAAAATTTATCTTATTAAAACAGGCAAATAATACATTTAGGTACTTACGTATTATAAATCAAAAACCATCGCCAAATCAAAAAACGTTTCCAAATGCTGTCATCGCATACGTGAACAAGATTGTTGTTTTTGTATAAGCGTGGAAATATTTTTTGATACTTACGTACTATCGCAACAATGCCAACGTTCAAGATCACTCGTCAAGTTGGCAACCCCAATTTCGCATGCGTCATAGGCGCTGAATTGGCAACCATCTGCTTTGTTTCATATAATGTCACCGAAATGGTTTTGGCGACGTCTTTTGATTTGATGAAATTGATCGATTGTATAATATATCAGTATCTACTATCTATGAGATCCAAAAAATAATTTGTTTTTACAGAGACTTTTTAATGAAAACATGCAATTATAAAACCTATTACCAAAAGTCTACTTTTTTCATAAAACCTATTAAAAAATTGCTTCATTATAATCATCTCTCTCGCAACAAGTTTTTTAATTAAAAATTAGCTAAAGTAAAAAAAATGTATTTATCAATTTCAGTTTCCATTTGTATATTATAATAAAATCTATACTATTTAAAATCATTGAATATTGATTCATTTATAAATGAATTATACGTTAAACTGCCATTATCTCGCATAATACCGTAGCGTAAATTATCTTATAGTTTGCAATTTACTGATTAAATAATGTCCTATTGTATGTTACTATCCATTTAAAATAACAATCAAATAAGCTTTATATGATCATATATTATTAACTTTTATCGCATCCATAATTGCCTCAGTTACTCATTAAACCAATTAAAATTGGTAAAGACATTATATACAGAAATCTCTATCAGAGTTTAGGCACTAATAAAATTATAAACAGCTTCTTTCCTCATTATCGATGTAAATTAGAATTGTTCCAGAATGAAATATATCTATGATTATCTGGATATTTAGAATAGTTAACTTCCTAATTTATGAACATGCATTTAGAGATTATCAGAACTACACATACTTGATAATGTAAAGAGATTAGGTATTTACTGATTTTAGACAATATTTGTCATTTAACTCGGACAATGTAAATATTTTAAATAGATCATTATTGTAATAATGATATAGTGAGTGGTTTTAAAGGACGTTATAATTTAAAATTGTATTACATACTATTGTTGTTACATAGCTTTATTTTTACATTTAAACATAACTACTATTTTCATTTTAGTTTTGTGTGCAATGTGTAAAATCATAAATAAATATTAACATAAATTTCGTTTTACGGATTACTCGTTTGGTTGAAGTCTATAAAAATAGCTTAAAAGTATGTTGATTCGTTGACTTTCGCTCCGTATACGTATACTTTAGAACAGGGGTTGGCAACCCTATATATATATATAGAGAGAGAGAGAGACGAGGCTTCCCAAACTAATCTACCGATATAACTTAGCATACCAAGCAGTAGGCCATTTTTTAAACAATTCAATTCCAACGATAATACATGCACAGTCAGAGAATATAGAGGCCAATAGTAAAAATATTTTCAGTTTCATTATGTAATAATTTTTCATCATTTAAATATATTTCTTACCATAAAAAGGAACAACATAAAATATATCTATTCCTGCAACATAAATTTTTAAAAATTAAATTTGTACATATATTATGCATTTTAAAACACATATTTATTAAAATAAGAAATAGACAACATAAAATGTAGGTATTTCCCTTCATTGCTGTAAAATAAAAAAAAGTAAATAAAACTTTTAACGCGAACCTAGTGCTTGTGCCTATCTACTTTCATATCGCAAAATCAGGGATATAATTTGTAACCTTCAATTTGAAACGATTTTAAGCATTCAGTTGTTAAACAATTTCTTTGTGAACTCGAAATATTTCTCATATGAGGCTCTCGAAATATTTCTTACTTAGATATGTAGAACCAAAAGTGGAAAGCAGAGTATATGCAATTTTCTCTCTTCAAACAATTAAATCTCTCTAGATATGACATTCAACAACAGCTGTAAGTTTATCTTCCAGATTTTTTCGTGATTTTGTAAATGTCTATGGTTCTGAAGATGTTTGTCAAATAAGGTATATTAAAAATTTATCAACTTCAATCCACTCAAAAATTGACAAGTTTATTAGAGTGGCGCTGAGTGTCATTGAGAATTTTTAAGTAATGGTGGATCCCTGCTTTTAAATATCAAAATAAAGGGTGAGACTAAGAAACTCATGAGCAATATCTTTTGCTTTTGATTGTAATAAAATTACTATTATTACTCTGAAAAGTTTTAGGTAATCGAATTAAAGGTAATTTCTAAGACTTTCAGATGGAGGGATTAGATAAAAATTGTATAATATACTAACTGTGTTTAATTTTTAAAATGTTATTTGTTTAAATAATGCTGAATGCCAGAAAATCTTTTATTAATATTTATCTATCATTTGAAGGAATTATGTTTTTTTTCTATAAGTATTGTTTGTTTTGCAAATATTGAGAGATATCTATGTCAAACGGTATTTTTATTTTCCTTTCGAACAATATCATACAAAAAGATTTACAAAATTTAAAATTCCGTGTTCTTTATATCTCATCGCGTTTCCTATTTTTCTTATGGTGTTTGTATTCTTCAATTACGAGTAGGTTTTAAATCCATGATCGTATTAGAAACTGTTACACTTCATAATATGCAAAATTTAGAATGGAACAATTTCATTTAATTTCGCTTTTTTTTTCATGTGTCAAGAACATAATTTCAATTCTTTTTTATTATTATTACGACTATTTACTGCAAATAATCTTAAATCTAAGGTGTTAAAAGGGCTGTTGGAAGGTTGACACTATTATTTAATGATCCACCTTTTCTTTAGATCCTTCAGAAGCTACTAAGGTATCTTCTAGAAAGCCAGGGAGGGGTTCTTTAGCCACATTATCTTTAGTTTTTATATAAATTATATTAATATCCTTATCCAAAGAATTCTTCGTTTTTGTCATGCATCATACATAAATTTTCAAGATTGATTTCCAAAAATCAGTTTCACTTCCAAGGATATATTTTTAATATTTGATTTTTGTTGTGAAAACTCTTAATTAGAAAAGTATACAATCCATAAAGCTTTTTGTATGTATACTTTAAGGCTGTGTTTCTCAAACTGTGGGGCACCCCCCCCGGGGGCGTGAGCATATCGAAAATAAAAGATTAAAAAAAATTATTTACTGGAATGAAGTAAAACAAAATACTTTCTGACATAATAAAAAATACATATTTACACTGATATAATTTATATATATATATCATCTGTGATATTACATCATCAAAAATAAAAGCTTCTACTTCAAAACCTCATTTTAGCTATGTTTGATACTATAACCAAATAAAAAACATTTTATTTGATTTGTTGTAATCCCTTGATGAGAGATTTTTTTATTACGTTTTCTTTTCAAACCGAAAATGCTACTCTTTCAGAGAAAAAAAAACTCAGATCCATAATCAAAAAAAAAATTTAGGAAGATAAAAAATTCATCACTGTTATATATTATTTCCATCAGCTGTAGGCAGCAGAATGTATTTGCTGCGGTTTGACCTTCGAACTTACTTGTACGGTTAGTTACGTCCCTTCTCTTATGTATTCGTTTTTTCATTTAGGGAAGTTGTAAATAAACTATTTATGCTGCGCTTTTTTTCTTGTAAAATATTTTTACGATTTTAGGAAGAGCACAGAGAGCACTTTAAAGGATTACTAGGCCAAGATTTATTTTTATTAGTATTCCCAAACATATAAAGCATTATGAAAAACGTTTTACATAATTTTTAGAACATCCATATAGTAATAAATACACTTTTAATACGGGAGTGGTCACGCCGAGCACAGAGTGCACGAAATGGGTAATTCTGGCAAAACTGTTTAATTGTTACCAATGGCCCTGACACTATCCTCCTGTTAGACAGTCTTAACGTGAACTAAAATATATTTGTCACATATCTCCCTCCTTTTTGGTAGTGACAAACATTTTTTTACAATCTTAAGGTATTTGTTTTGACTGAGCTCCCGGTGTGATAACTTTTTTTTCCGAAATATTTTGTGTATCCTTGAAAGTAGGCGAGTATATTTTCTCTTAATTAAATTATTCACTGGAATTACGATTTTTATTGTGTACTATAAAATAATTATAAAAAAAGGATTGGGGTGACTCAATAACCCCGCTGGACCATTAGTATCGAGTGCGCGCATGCTCCAGGGTTAAAACATGTTGAAGTCTTTTCGCTTTAAATATTAAAAATAATACAATTATTCTTCATCACAATTATTTTTATTGTTCATTATTCAACATCAATTCTAAATGCTAATTCTGTGAAGCTTAAAATTACAGTTCGCTTAAAACTAATTATAATTTGAGCAATCATTTTAAAAAAAATCATTTTACATTTTTGTAAACATTGTCGCGCACTTGGCTTTAATCTCCTTACAATTCAGTGATTATATCAATAATGTTTTATTTTCTTATAAATGAACTCGGGCAAAGAGCGGGCACTTCAGCCGGTATACTTTTAATGTATCAGTGCTGCACACAATATTTTATAACTAATTAATTAATACTAAATTAAGAACCAGTTTAATAAGTATTAGCGACTTCCATGGGCTTGTCTTATAGAGCAAAATTTTTCAAAGGAATACTTATGATTAGAAATTGCACCTCTGAGTTCTTTTTCTATATTTAGCTGATATCTATATTTTGTCTTCTAAGCAACCACCGCATTTTGCAATATGTTCCAATTTAAAAATTAGAGAAAGGAAAAATAACACACACACACACACACACAGAATACTTATCCTATTACTTAATTTTTTTTGTTTAAAAGTAAGATATACAAAATTTAATATACTTATGTCATGAATTTGTACGGTTTATAATAAAGATTGTTGCTTTAGCGTCAAAGTGCATTATTATTGCATTCAGTACATTATTAAAGTATAAAGGTGGGGGGCGCGATAAAAATTGTGATTAAAAGGGGGCGCCAGTATTAAAAGTTTGAGAAGCACTGCTTTAAGGTACTTACCGACGTTTGGAGACACGTTTTCTAAAATGCCCCGCTACTAGTAATTTTATGTTATTTTGTTGGTGTGTGTTTATGAGTTCAATTATGAAAAACACCGTTCAAGAAATTATATGACAATCTAAATTTATTAAAATGAGGTATTTTAGGTAAAATTTGATGAAAATTATACCGAATTTCAAAACACTCAACATGGATTACCCTTAAATTATTTTTATACAACATACTTAACACAGTTATAAAGGTAATGAGTGAAAATCTACAATATATTCAAATTTACAAAAAGGTTATGGCTCATTGCATATTTTTTATAAAAAATCTTATAAAATGCATGGTGTTCGTAACCATAAACCGTTAAAAATAAAAAAAACTATTTCTGTTAGAGCTAAATTCCCAGTTCATTGCATTTATCATACTTTAAATAGCATGTATACAAAATATGAAAGATGTACATTCATAAGGTTTTGAGGTATCAGGTTTTAAGAAACATAACTTTAAAAAAATATATGTAACCGTCATAAAAGTTTTGATTCTTATTTTACTAAAATAATACTTTATATGAGATGTTTAAAATTCTCCTCTTTCTTTATCTTACTAATTTTTTTCTTTCTGGCTCCTCGATTTTTTTTTCAATTCCTACTATTAGTTCACTCTCTCCCTATATATATATATATATATACATATATATCTTTTTCAAATTTTCAACCGTTAATAAAACACGTTCTTTTCATCCATTCAAGTTCAAATATATTTTTTAAACTTGTAGTTGATGACACTTGATGTTAATACAGTTTTTTTCAAATATTAATTCATTAATCAAATTAAATATGAATAAATAGAAACAAACAAAAATAATACTCCAACACAGTAGCACACACAAAAGATTTTCATGGGGGGTGTCCGGGGTCGAAAGTCCACCATTTTGGTATCATGCTCTAAAACGCCACACAATATATTCTTTTGATTTTGTCTATTTTCGGGAACAAAAACAATGCAAAATTAATTACTCAATAAATAATTAGCATTAATTAATCAAACTAATTATTAGTAACAAATATATAATTAAAAATTTTGCGTAATATATACATAGGATTATAACCAATCGAAAAAAAATCAAGGGCTTTGTGTACGCCACTGCTCCAACAGCATATCGTCGGTCTAATTATCAGACTGCGTAACTCCATCTTAGATGCTAATTTGATACAGTAAGGCTAGGCACCAAGTTGTTTATGTTCGCCAAGATAGGCGATAATATTACAATATGGTTTACTTTGATATTTTTATCGTGTGATAATGTGGTTGCCATGGGGATAACGTATATTAGTGTTAGTTTTTTTGTTTTGATTTTTTTTTCCGCGGGATCTCTCTCTCTGCTCAGCAAAAGTAACACATTGTTCAAATTTTGTGTAACGAACGCTTAAAATAGTGTAAATAATTTATATCTGGAAGTGTAATACATTAATATTACTTTCTGTTGTATTTATTTTATGTTAAAATCTTGCCACCATCTCTTCCTTCGAAATCTAGTTTTATTATGAAATTTAAAAAAAGTAGTGATTATACTGATCGAGGAATAAATTAAAAGCGGAGTGCGCACTGAGGCATGGCGTAGACAAAACAAAAGGATTAAGGAATCACGCCAAAAAGGGCTTGGCGCGTTGCTATCCTATATCAAATCAGTAACGCCGGTGGAGTTACGAAGTCTGATAATTAGACCGACGATATATAGAAAGGAAAATCACTCGTTGCGTCCCTGCAGCGCAATGGATAGCGCATTTCACTTCTAATCCAAAGATCATATTTTCAAATCACACTTGGGATGGCCTAAATTCTGAGAATGTGATTTCTTTTCTTTACTCTACTATTTTATTAGAATAATTAAATTTAATAAATGAATAAACAGTAGCAAAAACAAAAGAAAAAAATAGTCCAACACGCTATATAGAATGGAAAATGGAAAATTGCGAGGAAAATCGGTTTCTATTTTGTCACTTAATATTGTAATTCTGTCATATTTATATACATATTTATATTAATTGTAAGTATTTAATAAAAAGTAACTAAAAATTAAATTTTTCTTTGCTGACCTAAGTAGGAATTGACTTAAAAAAAAATTTTATATTACTTGTTCCTACACAAAATGACAAGGATAAAAAAAAATTTTGAATTTCAATTAAACATTGATTCAGAAATGTAGGAATATACCTTAACTAAGATTTTATTCACTCTCTATTTTCACCTAATAATTCATCTTCGTCACGTGTGTGATATAAATACTTCTTCATACATCACAATATCAAGAACATTAACGCGATCCATTTCTTCCAAATACATAATTACCCCTAAATTAATATTTTCTGTCATCTATTCATCTTCTGGCGACATAATACATATCATTCACTAAAACGCCATTTATTTTTCCATTGTTTGCTCAATCATATACTGGAAACGCCCTGTGGTACGCATAAATTGATACTAATATCCAATCCCCCCTGCAAGCCTGATATGACGTATGCATGCAGAAACTAACAGCCGTATCGTGTTTGCTGTTGATAAGAAGGTTGAATAATCTTCTGCCAGCACGATGCGGTCAGTATTTCTCAGGTACAAGGTCCAGCTCCAGACTGACCGGCGTCAGAAGGAAATTGATTAGCCGACTGTGTGGACACCCCACCTGTACAAACGACACACCCTCCTTTTATATACTTCTATTTTTTGCATCGAACTTGACTTAGTTTTTCCTATTGGATTTCATTAAGAGGAATTATTGTAAGAGTAGATTAAGGTTTTTGTTGGGGATCTTTTATTGTATGGGATTTTCGAAAAATAAATATTTTCCTAAGTATATTAATTTGTTGTTATAGAATTTTTTTTTCCAAATGAAAGATTTTTAAGAGTTCTCGTTAAGTTTTTACACACATATATATTAAGTTATTAATTTTGAGGTAAGCCCTTTTTTCATTTTTGCATTGGTGGCAGAAATATGAAATTTTTTAAAATTATAACAATTTAAATTCAAAAAGAATTCAACAAATAGAAAAAAAACAGATAAATACCTAGTGTAAATAATAAAGGTAAATAAATTCTCATTTTCATTAAAAAAAAAAACTTTTGATAAACTCCATGCTTTTTCAAAATACTTTAGTATTTCTTACGAGTCCAATTCTAATACTTGAAAAAAATGTTCACTAAAATCTTTTCATCGTTATTTTAAAAAATTTCAAAGGAAACATATGAGTGAAAGAGATATGAGTTAAAATTATATATCTTCGTACTGATATCGCTAAGTACATTTCAGTTTGCGATTTCCTAGTTCATATTTACTCTTCATTCCTACATATCTCAAGACAAATATCCATTTTAACCTTCAAGTGGATATCAAACACTCACATTCTTCTTTTCAATCAAACCTTTTCCATTATCCCTCCATAAAGCAAACCATTCACACCAATAAAACTTAAAGAAAGATTTATTTCAGATATCCCTTAAAACCAAACACATCACTTCCATTTCCAAGACACCCTCTGGAGCACCAATTCAAACTATTGCACAGCTTTTAAAGTTTTATACGAAGATGTATCCACACACATCCCCAAATCTCCAGAAGTCTCGTGAGACATTTCAGCGATCGTCCAGTATAATCCTTTAAAGACCAACCAAAGCCCAGAGTGGCTGAATTCGATTTCCGTGATGCTTGTGTTATGGACGTCAATGGAGAAGTTTATTGGCGCTTCATTCTGATTTGGAGTCCATGCTGGTGACAGGAAGTGATCCTGCTGTCGTTTTCTTAAAGGAAACCGTTAAAGGTTCGAAAAGCAAATAAAAAGAATGGGATAAGGTGTCTGTTTCTGCCTGTTGCTGGGGTGGTGGGATAGAAACGTTGCTGAATTGAATGTACCAGCTTTTGTTAAGCCTTTTTTCGTCGAGTTCGATTGATTTAATCAACTGTTTTATTAAATGGGAGAAAATTAATTTAGATTTCGATACATAATGCCTTTATTTTTATTTGCTCATTTACTTTGTCATCTAGATTCTGACATTTTACATTTTAATCAGTAATATTAAGAATACCAGGACATGTTCGAAAGAGTTAAGTGCCAAAATTAAAAATCTTTGTTTATGGGACATATATCTTTAAAAATTTACAATAGAGCTTAGTTCTTTTTATGATCTTATATAATAAAGATATTTTAATCATTCTGTAGAAATAGAAAAATAGTTTTTTAGTAAAAAAAAATTTCTGTTTAATTTAAGTTGGACATACTTTTTGAGATCTCACAATACGTGCTTAAGTTTAGGTATTATTTTTAAAAAAATTTCTTTTAAATATGTAAAATATTTTTGCACATGTATAAAACAATACACAAAATATAGTGAAGTTACTTTTTTTGAAAAATATTGAGATAGTTTCTTTAAAAATATCTATATAAAACTTTGGAATTTTGAAATTTTTTATTTTATCCCGCTTTTTTATACATAAAACTATTTTTTTAAAACCTATGTACTACTTCGATTAAAAAATAGCTTCACTATATGCACAGATATCCTGTATAAAGTATAGAAAGTTTGTAACCATATAGGGCAATAGTTCTTTTTAAAAGTTTTCCTAAAAGCAAAAAACTATGCTTTCAAGAAAAAGTGAAAAAACTAAACATTTGTAAACATTTTTTTTTTTTTTTTTGCATTTTTGTCAATTACTTTTTCCATATTTTAAGGTTACTTTATCAACGAATTTATAAGTGTTATACATTTTTAGATTCAGAAAAATATGCACAATCTTTTAATACTACAATTGAAAAATTGATTTTTTGGATGTGTATGCTGTCTTAGTTTTCTTAAAGTATTTTTATCATGGAACAAATTAAAGGAATTTTTTCGTACTTTTGGACCATCTTTTGATATCTTCTATCTTTTCTTTCTTTTATTAAAGTTATATGGGAAGTTTTAGAGTTTAACGCTGTTTTCGTTTAATGTTGAAGAATGGGGCTCGAATTTGGAAAATAAAAGTACTTCAGAATATTATGTCTTTGCTATCCTATAGAGACCAGTATATTCCTCATTTTTATCTGAGTTGTCCCACTTTGAGTAATGCAACTTGAACTTTATGTTGATTACACAACGTTTGAAGCAAAATCTTTCTGCAGAATCCCAACAAGTGATGAATCACTTGCCATAACGTAAGTGAGTGCGTCTAAAAAAATATATCCATTCAAGGGTTTTTATATTAATGTTACATAACCAATTTAAAAATGGTTTTGAGTATTTTCATAAGTAATGTAGCTTTAGAGGATGAAAGAATATTCTTTTATCCGTTAAAGCTAATCTACAAGAGTAAATATTTGGCAGTCATTTACTTTAAGTAAATATCGCCTTAAATAATATTAAAAATTGCTACAAGCGTTTTCGAATTAAATTTCACTGAGTACTTTAATTTTAATTCGATTACAAAAAAACAGAGGATATATGAAGATAAAACTGTATTTTTTCAATCAATTTTCTTTTAGCATAAAATCATTCTTTGAGGAAACAAATTCTACGTACATTTACCTCAAAAGCAATTTTTCGTAATTGGATGTTTTCTCTCAAAAGATTCTACACTTCATTTAACACCATTCAAGAGTCTTTTTCAGGGGACTTCCAATGCAATTTGTCTTTTTTTGTAAAAGGATGTAGAAAATTACATTTTTAAAGTTTAAATTATTCTAGAAAAGTAAATATTTCTCAGACGCTTTTGTTTAAAAATAAAAAAGTCATTCAAAACACAGAATTAAAGTGCTTTCAATGATTTTTGTAATTATGTTTGCAATTAGTTTTGTTTTCTTTGCAAAGTCTCTCTAAAATTATATTAGAAGTAAGTGAGTTAAATTAACAGGAGAAAAATGTTAACTGAAGACACATATTTTAGAGAAATTAACTTGTTGTTTTGAAATTTATTGATTCGCACACCAAATTAATTGCACAATTATTAGAAGGCATTTTAGTATCTTTAAGTATTATATATTATACTTAAATAGCAAAAAAATTCTATTTACGATACTCAGAAAAAAAACGAGAAAGAATTTATATTTTTTAAAATTTTATTGTAAAAGATATTTAAGCGTTTATTTATGTCTTTTTTTATTTTCTTCCATTTGAAAATCCTTTCAGAATATTTGATATTTATGAGACGGAATATTATGAATAAAAGTAGATAAAACTTTATGGAAAGAAGTTTCTTGCTCATACACTTGAATTGCATGTATGAATGAAACCAAATACGAAAGCAATTCTATCTTTCAGTACAGAAATGTTTGCGAAATTGTATTATCCTGGATGTTGTATCCTATACGGAAGTTTCTTAAACTTCTTAGATTTCCTTTTTTTTCTCTTGATAGTTGCCTGCGTTTGAACAGTCTTAGGATGAGATTTCGTGATCATGTTTTCATTTTTACTTTCTCTCTCTCTCTCTCTCTCTCTCAGCCATAAGTTTTTTTCCCTTCAAATTTAATATATTATAATTACCTTTTATTGAAATGCAATGACCAAGATTTTTACACCGATTCATAATCTGTTGATGCGAATACTTTCTTCTCGAAAAGCGCGGTTACGTAACCTTCGAACCATATATCAATTTTATAGGGTCCACTTTTAAAATAAAGCTTTTATCTTACAATCCAATCAAAAGAAATCATTAGCAGTCGATTATTCTGAAGTTGTCAAAGTTTTATCTCAAAATGAAAACGAGAAAATGAATTACAAAGTCATTACCATAAAGTGCGAATGACTTTCTATATATTTATCTTCATAAAGGCCACACGCACATATGGCGGACTCTAATTAGTTTTAAAACCTAAATGACACTGTGTGTGTGCTACGATCTATGAAATGTATTTGGAATTTTTGAGAATTTTCTAAGTTGATTCAAGAAACCAATTCTGTAACGTGAAAGATCTTTCTCTTGTCATTTTTTATTACGTTCAATTATGTAATTCGTTCAATCTAGGATTGTCTTATTTAAATAGGCAATGCAAATCTATGTATCCAAATGTTCTTAAATGACCGTTTTTTTTCCTAATTTACATTTTAGTTTGGTTGCTTAAAATAGAATAAATTTTTTTAAGAAAAAATGATTTTGATGTTTAATCAACTTAATTTCGAAAGGAAGGAGGTTTATGTGTACATATTTTGAAATATACTGTACATGTTTTAATATGTAATTTGTTAAACATTTTTATATTCATCCCCATGCATTACTTTGTATATTGAAGAGTATTTAATTTATATTCTTGATAGTATTTTATGCAAAACATAGCAAACGTCAAATAAAATCACTCATGGCATTCAATATGGGAACTGCCTCCAACAGAAAACAATATTATCCAGCGATGATGGATAGTCTTTTCAGTTAGACAAAAGAACCAATACATGTAGGGCAAACAATAAAACATAATTGATTTCTCAATCCCCTAAGCATCCCGCAAACCTCCCCCTTAAAAACCAGAACAAGATGTAGTCTCTCCAAGACAAGAATTCAGCAGAGACGAAGCTTAGAAGATAAATTGGAGTGTGTCTACCGAAGTAGTCATTGTCTTTCATTTCAACCGTTACCTAGGTAACCAATTGTAGGTTTCCTTCCTTATCTTCTCGTCCTTTGCCTCTTATGAGTCGGGCCCTTTGTCCCAGCCTTTTGTCCCGACCCTGTGTCCATCTTCGGGGTTGGCGAAGACAAAGATTGTGTCCGAGATGGGGGTTTCCATAATGGAACTGAAACTGGAGAGATGGCACTTGATGATTGTTTGGAAGAATTGCCAGATATAAAAACAGTTATTATAGAAGGGGAAAGGTAGGTTTCCAGTTGCGTTTTCAATCATAGAAATAAGTATGGGAAGAAATAGAAGATGTCTTTTTAACAACGTTGAGATAATAGGGTCAGAAATCTGAGATTTGATAGAAATTCTAAGGTCTCGTGATCTAATATAGAGCTATGAGGTTCCATTAGGAACTTTGTATTTTATACATAGAACGGGAAATTATTTGCCAAAATTTAAGAAACTATATATTTCGGAAACAAGGGGAATTCTGATTAAACTGATTATTATAAAATTGTAACTAAGAATCTTGTACGCTTAATTATATTTGAAACTAAAAGAGTAACTAACTTTGGTAAGAAATGTTGCCATTATAATCTCATAAAAGTGCATTATTAGTCAGTTCCAGTGGCGCACATAAGGGTGGGGGTCCGGACCCTCCCCCCCAAAGCCATTGATTTTTTTTTCAGATTGATTATAATTCTAAGTATATAGTACGTAAAATTTAAGTAATTACTTGTTATTAATGATTAATTTTATTATTTAATGCTAATTATTTATTCAAATATTAGTTTTTTACTGTGTTTTGTTCCCGAAAATCGACAAAATTAAAAGGAGCATGATACAAGAATGAACTTTCAACCCTGGACCCCCCCTTGAAAAATTCATGTGTGCACCACTGGTCAGTTCTAAATTAATAACTGCAGAGAGAGAATATCATTTTTTCTCAATGAAAACAAAAAAAAATTACGAATCTTTTTTTAAAAAAAATCTTTTTGAACTTCAAAGGCATTGAAATTTATAGATATTTAAGTATAAGTTTTGAATAGTACTAACCAGTAGTGCACACAGGAATTTTTCAAGGGGGGTCCGGGGTCGATGTGTATCATGCTCCTTTTGATTTTGTCGATTTCCGGGAACAAAACACAGTAAAAAACTAATGATTGGATAAATAATTAGCATTAATTAATAAAATTAATCATTAATAACAAATACTTAATTAAATTTTGCGTACTATATACTTAGAATTATAATCAATCGGAAAATAATCAAGGGCTTTGGGGGGATACGGACCCCCAGGACCCCCTCCTTGTGTGCGCCACTGGTACTAACTGATTATTTTTATTGAAAGCAATTATAAAATCCGCATGCACCACAAAGTATCATACGGGGCTCACAGAAGTAAATATTAGTGACACATTACAAAGGAATGAAGGGGAAAAATCCTTTTAATTTATGAAGGATTACAAATATTTACAATAAATTCACAGAACTTTTTAAAGGCATTTTTTATGGAAAGAAATTCCTAAAGATTCAGAGACCAATTTATATTAAGTTCCTTGAAAGCCAGTCTTGGGATATAACTGTAATATAAAAGTTATCAATACAAAATTATAATTATAACCTCAAAATTTAAAAAAAATAACTAATACAAATTGTTTGGTTATGAGACGAAAACACTTAAAGTAAAGACTTCTTAATGTAGTTATTCTTTTTTTCTGTGAAAGGCAATAAAAGAATATTTTTATAAATATCAGAAAGAATTCTTCATATTATTTAAATTTTAAATTTCTCTAGTATATAATGTGAATAACTTCCCAAATGCCCTTCCCTTTACATTATGTATTAAGAAAAAAGAATTCCACCTCATATTTAAACATTCGAGAAAAGTGAATAATTTTCTTGTGTAGCTTTTTCGTACTTTAATAACAAGTGTGTTCAAGATTTTACTACCAAACTATAGAAATTAAGAAATTGTTCTTTTTATGTAAGCAAATTGTGTACGAAATTATCAACTTCAAAGATACAATAGACTCAATTTTCTATTTTAGAGAATAAAACAGCACTTATAAAAAAAGATAAACACAAATTGCAACCAAAATAAACACATTTATTCATTGAACCGATTTAAATTCCATATACTTCAAACTGATATCAAGAAATCGTTTTTAGTTTCTCCCCTAGACTGCTTCTAAGATAAACCATAATAGATAAATCAAGATGCGGTTTAATTCATTTATTAATTTACTTGTATAAACTAATTTTGAGAAATTAATAATGATTCGAAAAAATAGAATAATTACTTGGATAGAATAAATATTACTAAATCGAACAAAACATTTAATTTTAGGCTTAAGATAAGCATGCTGAAATCTATAGCGAAACCTTAGATCCCATATAACTATTGAGTTATAATGAGTTTAATAATTCTATTTGAAATCTTTTCGAAACATTTTGAATAATTTCTAAGTACTATAGCAAAACAATATGAAATGAAGTGATAATGGATTTGTAAATGTACTATTCGGATCAGCATTAGTTTGACACACAGGTCTGCTCTCTTGTAGCTGCGGGGGCCAAACCAATATAAATACTATTATGATTCAGGGTTCCACACAGAAGGAAATATTTGAAACAATTTGATTCCCACGAAAATGCATGCAGAATTAGGGAATAGAGATCAAGAATATAGGTTTTCTGATTACATATTAATTTTGCGTATTTTTTCAAAATATTCATTTATGTTACATCCAATAATTTAAAATAGCTGCCAATTTATCGTTAGTAATCTTTCCGATATTTTCGTAATACCGTAAATGTTTATTTCCGTAATTCTAAAGATATTAATCCAATAAAATCCATTACAAAATTATCAATTTTCATCCACTCAAAAACTGACAAATTAGTTGAGTAGTATAAAATGTCACACTGAAATTTGTAACGCGTGCTAAATGTGGCACACGTGCCATAGGTTACAGTCGTCTGGTTTAGCAGTCAATTGAAGAACAATTTTTACTGCCATTATTCCGTTTAGAATAAAAACGTATTTAAAGTAAAGAAAAAAATTTTTCAAAATTATATAAAGAGCATTTCAGAAAAGTACGTAAATTAGAATTCATCCAAACAGAAAGCAAAACACTTGTTTTGTCTCAACTCATATTACCACTCAACGAATTCTGTATTTATGCAATCCCTAATTTTTCTTTAAAAAAACATTCAAGCGAGAAGTATCTGACATTAAACGTAAGACAAAAAGATAGTATTATACCAATTTATTCAAAAGCATCCGAAAACCACTCGCTATCATTCTTTCATTCCTGGATATCAATCTCTTACTTAGAGATACACCACAGACATCACAAAATGTGAAATAACGAAAATTCAAAACGAAAAAGAAATGACATGAATACCACTCAATATTACCTTAAAAGCATTTTCGAACTTCACGTGAATCGATCACAAAAAACATGAGACAAAAATTTCCCAGAAGTAAAAATGGTACATGAAAGGCGATGAGGTCGCTATTTAAGATGCAAAGTCAAAAACACAAAGCTTTTAGGGTCAAATGTCTGCGGTATCACGTGACGTAGAATTTGGAATTGTGTTGCTTAGCCATGAGATTGTCCTTTATGGCTTCGTCGCGAGCAGAGTCAGCGTATTTTGGCATTTTTATTTATGGACTAAGAAATTGGATAGAAAATGTTTCGAATTGCATTTTGAAGTGGAAGAGAGTGGATTTTGTTCTTTTTTTCTTTTATTTTTTAAGGGAGAGTAGAAGTATTTTTTACGGTTTTTGTTTTTATTTGAGTGTGTGTATTGGAAATTCAGAACGTTATATTACTTATTACGTTATAAATTTACTTATTATGTTTTCTGTAAAATATTAAAGTGGAAGTTTTTTAAATTCAGATCAGAATATTTGTTTTCAAATTGAGAGAAAAATAGCATACCGATAGTTAAATTGAATGGTATTTAATACGACATACAGTTTTTTTTTAATAAAATGTGTTGATTCTAAAATAACTATGTAATTTGCTTAATTTTTTGTCGAATAATTATTATTTAAAGTATTTTCAATTGAAGCCATTTAAAAATTTAATTTTAGTAAATAAATTTATTCTTAAGTCATTTTTTGTACAAAATTGCTTGTAATTAATATGGAATTTTATATTTACTTACTTAAATTACTTAATTAATTTTGCTTAAAATATCATTGATATTTCCTAAAATAATAGTCAAAAACTTTAAGAAATTTCATGTTAAGTTTTATTGTTTTGAAAGCTATAAAAATAAATTTAGAAAAATTATTTTTAAAGAATGATCGTACAGAAGGTTTAAGTCATGAATAAGTAAAATTTTCAAAATTAACTTTTATACATAGTTGAAGCCAAAAAATATAATGTAAATATGCGTTAACATCGTAATAAAAACAAATGAATGGTGATTTTTTTTGTTACCTATACTGTTACCTGTATCTCACTAACTCTCAAAAGAACTTTGTTAATTTATCATCACTTATAAAGAAAAATGTGTAAATTAAGCCGTAAATAAGTGTAATAGAAAGGATTTCTTTGAAGAGGGGGAAAAAACACAATTTTTTGTTTTTTGAATGACATTTCTTAAAAACGTTACATGTTAATACGTATTTCTTGTCTGTAAAAACCGTTTTCTTACATGGACATCATGTACTCTAAGAAAACAACGTTAGAGTATTTAGGGCTGCATTTTACGCAGGGAAAAAAGACAACTGTGTGTTTTATGTTAAACCCAGCAATAATTTTAAAATTAAATTACTTAATTCAATATTCTTTTTAAAATAAATATCAATTAACATCAATTTTTAATTACATTTTAGTTTAAGTAAAAAAAAAATATTTTTAACTATACTTTTTATTTGAAATTATTAAATTCCGATATTATTTTCGTAGAAAAATCTGAAAAATTGTAAAATAAGCAGTGAAAATGTTTTAATATATTTTTTTATCAATTTAAATAACCTAAATATTGCAACCCTATTTTTCTTATTCAGAATCTGTTTCCTATTTCCAAGAAGCTCATATTTTTATTTTCACACCATTTTGGTAAAAGTAATAAAAATAATAAATTTAAGAACCTTATTACTTATGCTTTAATTCCATTAAATACTTCAATAAATTAGTTCGTAATTGCAATTAATTGCGAACTAAATGTAACTACGAGCCGTTATATAACGTTAAATTATATTTCAAACGTTAAATGAATGTTTTAAAATAAAAAGCTTTTATTTTTTTATAAATCTAAATCTTGTGCCTTTTTTTTTTAAAATTTGGATAGATTTTTTTTTCGTTTCCTCTTTTCCCTCATCAATCTGCTGAACATATGGCACTAATATTGTAACGATTTAGTATACTATTGAATTTAAATATAATTTCATCTCAGTTACTATAAAAATGATATCACTGATTTTACTGCACTAGCTATTATCATATTAAGATAGAATAACTTTTATATGATCACCATATCTAAATTAACTTTGAGCAAACACTAAAAATTCTACCTTCAATTGCCAAAGTTTTTTTAATCTAAAATTTCGAAATTTATTGAAGTGATTCAACATTTATCATTAAAACTCAATTCTAAATAAAATATTAGCGGGACCTCTTTGACTAACTCTATACAACCTGACATTTTTCATTAGAAGTCAGTTTCCTCAATAAATTCATTAAGTTACTTTGAAAATACATTTGACGATTCCTTATTGAAAAAATAATTCCGAAAAATCAAATGGAATTTGTTACTTTTGTTTAACATAGTTTCTTCTTCTTAAGTTTAACTCCAAATATTTTGTGATCAATTGATATTTTATAGCGATTATTTTTCTGGAGAAATAAAATAAAAACTTATAATAGCGATTTGCAAGATTAACTTCCTAGTATATATAATTCCTGGACTAGCGTTTAGCTCGTTGCTTGTTTGAGATTTTTCGTCCGCCTGATTAACAGAATACGTAACTTCTTCTAGGGTGCTAATTTGATATAAGAGTGTAAGTGCCAAGTTGTTGTTTATGTTCGCCAAGATGGGCGATAACATTCCAATGTGGATACCTTGATATTTTTATCATGATAAATTGGGGTTGCCATGGGGATAACGTAAATTAGAGTTAATTTTTAATGATTTTTTCCCTGGTAACCTTATTAATTTCAGACGATTTTAAATCGATTTCTTTAAAAATTTAACCATTTCCATTGCATTTGTTCTTCAAGCTACTATTTCAGTCTTCTGTTGTTTTTAGTGCTATTTTTGAATATGGATATTTTTTATATCATTGATGAGTACCCGGATATTTTTTTAAAGAATGAGTGCTGTGCTTTCAATTAGTGCTATAAATCGCTCATTTCCACTTTATTTTACTTTTTAATAATGCTTTTTTGAACGTTCATTGTTCGATGAAATTCATTGAAGAAATTCGTAGTTTTTGGAGTATTGCAAGTTATCAGCACATATTAATTGATATTCATTATTAATTTTAATACATATTATGTAATTATTTTGTTTATAATAAAATATAATAATTGTTTTTTATATTATTTATTTATAATTATTATTATTTTATTTGACTCTTTTTTTATAAATATTACAAATGTTACTTATTTATAATTATTATTACGTTATTTTTATAATTATTATTATTACATTATATGAGCATTATTATGCATAGTAATTATACTATATGAATACTATTATGTATAATAATTATTATTATATAAAAATTATGTTAATATATATTATTATATACTATAATTACTAATAAAATATATTATATGATAATAATAATATACTATATATATATATACATAATATTGTTATTATTATATATAATTTTTAATCTATTCCAAATTCTTCATTTGAAATGAATTTCAAAACAGTTCTTTACAATTATTTTCCTGACGATTTGTTACCACTAGGCCACCATTTTGGATTCCATGTAACTCGACATTCCCATGTCTCTGCTGCTTGGCGTGATTCCTTAATCATGCCAAACAACACTTAGCGCGTAGTACTTCTATATCAAATTAGTTCCTTTGTGAAGTTACGCATTCTGATAATTAGGCCGACGATTTGATTCTGAAGCAGAGCATGGTGTGAAATATTGGTCACTACTAAGAATTGCAATACCGGCATACCGAATACCGGTATTTTCAGCCATTTGTACAATTTTGTAATACCGGTATTCACAAGTTTAAATACCGGTTTTTCGGTATTTACTAGGAAAATATATTCTAACTGAAAATAAAATAAAACAGATCATTTGTAAATATTAGGTTCTAAAATAAGTTGGAACAATTTACTCCTAATGATAGAACAATTTTTGAAACTGAATTATCCAATCAAAAAAGAAATGATTGATTTAAAACTGCAAATCAGTTTTTCCGATAGTGAATTCTACTTAATATCCAGAATTGCATCAGCTCTACTTTCAATAAAAATGGCTTTTGAGGAACTATGTGTCAGAGAGATTCTAATTTATTAACAGTTTTAATGCAGGAACGAATTTCATGTTGCAGTCGCTAAAAGAACAATATGCATCACTATCTGAAGAATTATACATTAGATTGAAAAATCGTACAGAAGAAAGACATACCGAAATAGAAAATGTCTTACGGTTTTTATAAAATTATGATGATTTTAAAAATGAAAATGAAAAAGAAGAAAAGAGACTAACCAATACAAATATGATCAGGATTATTGTAAATTTTCTTAAAATTTTTTACCCACATTCAATTGTGAGTGACATTGCGAAAAAAAAAATTTTAAGATATTTTCAAATATATATATATATATATATATATATATATATATATATATATATATATATTTGAAAATATATATATATATAAGGTGAGTAATTAATATTATAAAAGGTATCTGACCACAATGCGTTCATATAATTTTAATTTTAATTGTATTTGATAATACATTGTTACGTGATTTTTTTTAAAATCCAGCTTATAGTTCGTAATTTTAACACAAAAAATGAGATTAAAATTTACGAGTGCGTGTTATACGCTGGGTATAAAAATGATAGATTTAAGAAATAAAAACAGAAATGAGCATAAAGAAAACTAGACTCATACATACATCGAAATGCTGTTTATTTTAATGAATTGACGTACTAATTAATACTACCTAAATACTACTCCTAATGAATTTCAAGAGTTGTAATTCTAAAAATATACAATTTTTTTCAAAACCTGGGACAATACCTCGAATAAATGATTTCAAACGCAAGAGCACTGCTTACATATATTTCAGGTTTCTTCGTAAAAAATGGGGCTGCCAGTTATACGGCGAATATACCTGAAAATTAAACAATGCAGCTTGAAAGTATGGGTGAGCATTATACGTCGTATTCTGCGGTATTTAAAAGTTTTGGCTTTTTCGTAACATAATGAGTTTTATTCCAGTTGACTAAGAAAAACTCTAATGGGAATTTCTGCTACTTTTTTTACTCCCAAAACAATATTGACATTTCCAAAATAAAAATAGAAGTAAAAGATGTCTGAGAGAAAATATTCCCGCAACGCGAAAAATACTCTAGAAACTATGAATAGGCAACACATTCACCATCCTTCCAATAACATCACGAGCAAACGCGGAAATGGACAGACAGATGAATAAAGCATGTTACCGAGAACGAATGCCTTTTTATCCGTTTGTCAGGTTTGTGATCCCACGGTCCTGGTCAAATGGAGTAGCATTAAAGGAAGGTCTGTCTCATAAAATATCGACGGCTATTACACTAACCGCAAACCGCGCGAAAACAATTCGGTGGAAGCCTGTTGAAAAAGAACCGTCTGACAGAGAACACGAAACGGCCATCATCGAATGGCAACACACCCCCACCAACTTCCCAGCCTGAAAAGCAATAAAAACCCAGTCCGATTTTGGAGGCTTGACAAACGATTCTTTTTCGCCTTGTCGGTTTTTTACCGAACTTCTTTATACCCCCCCGAGGACTCCCTTCTCCTCCCTTTCACTGTTCCATTCACCCCCATACATTCTATTCAGAGCCTGGTAAAAGAGTTCGAAACTTTTTCTGATGTTTCTCTGTTGTTGGCCGCTTTTGGTTGTGAAATTGAATTTTCCTTGATGAAGAAAGTTTTTACTTAATACTCTTTTTTATATAGAAAATGGAAGGAGAAATAGATATACACGGACAAATATTGCTCTAATGAAAAACTCTTTGATTTTTTCCATTGGATTTTCTTGCGCTTTTTTTTCCATTGATGAAATTCTTTTGATACTTCTTTTCATATTATGTTTTATCTTTTTAATGAATTAATCACTTTTCATTCTTATTATGTCATTAGATGTTTGAAGCCATTTCAAACATTATTAGTTGTTCATACACTGTATAGATATTCATTATTCTTAAAAATAATGTTACGAATGTTGTGCAATTAATGCTAAATTTTATCTTAAAATAGTGTAAATAATTTAAATCTACACTTTAATAATTTAATACTGTGTGTGCGTGCTTTCAACTGCATTTATTTCATGATAAAAACTGTAACATTCGTAAGCAACGTCGTCTTTCTTGTTATAATGGCGTCTCAATGGTAACTCTGCGAAATATTTCAGATACAGCCACGACGAAATCATTTTCGGCGAATATTGGATTCTTCCTAATACTACTGGAAAAGTTCATAACGTCATGACCTATGACGTGAGCGGATTTTTCGAAAAAGCACTGGAAAGTAGTCGCGCAGACTATAAATAGCGGTCACTTGTTGAAACTGTTACTTCAACTTTTGTTCACTTGCCTGCGACCGAGAGGTTGCTTGCGGATAATCTTTAACAATGCGTACCTGTATGTTTAGACACTGATAGGTATGCTTCGGCGCTGTGGAAGGTGTGAAAATCTTCTGGAACTTTCGTGCGAGTTTCACTACTGTTTTAAGGATTTTTCCGACAGTAAATTGCTTCGCCTTTCGAGAACAATTTTGTTCTTTAGCATGATGACCACGAACCTCAAACTGCGCTACAGTTTTTGGTGTCAGAAATGGGATTTGTATCCACGCCTACAGAGTGAACCACAAAAAATCATTCTAATAATAATAAATAACAATAGATTTAAAGTGAATAATCTAACACATGGCTTATACATGAATAAAAACTTACAAAATCAATCAAGTTGTGAAGGGAAAAATGTAATAAAATCCAATGAGCCAGACAGGCTATTTCCGGCCTCTATTATAATTAGGATTATGCAGTATTGATATGTTGTTATCTTTCAAATGATTATGAATTTTTATTAAACAATATAAAAAAAAGCACTGGACTAGTAACATTTCCTGCGGAATCATGGATTCTTTCCATGTTCCTAGCCACTGGTTAGAGTCCCCTGGGAATATAAAAATAGCATAAATTATTGCTATATAATGATTTTATTTGTACGTATATGTATATATATATATATATAGCCCATAATTATAATAGGATATAAATGATTACCAAGAATTGTCTTACGTAAAACGGATCGAGTTCAATACTTTTTATCTGAAAGTATAAATTCTTTTTATACATATTATTAAGCATGTTATTGTTATCGTCTTATAAAATTGCCCATATTTTCTAAATTTTTCATGTGATATCTCTTACAGAAAACTTTTGTCTTGAATGAAATAATTCGTAACATAATTTTGACATCTCACAAGCACTTTTGCATTTTCATATATTTTTATACTATTCAACAAACAAACATTTATGTTTTATTTAATAAATCTATACGATATATATATAACTTAATAACATACTTTATTGTAATTTAACATAATAAATATTCGAACTATATTTAAAACGATTGAAAATTTTCGAAGCGCCTTAACCCCTCTCGGGACTAAGGGAAACATTTCCCCCCATTTTCTTACTGGTGATTGTCGTATTTAATTATAACCTTGTCTGCATATCTCAAAATAGAACGCATGTCGAACGCAATTCTCTCGGTAAACAGGAACACTTAGGTAAAAAATAACTGTCAAATCAATTGGCTCCAATCACAAAACATTCGCTAGCAGTACTGTGCCATAATTTCAATTTATTGCACCGTGAAATAATACGTTGCTGTGTTTTCTCACGAGTGTTTTATGTTATACGGTAAGTATATAATTTTGTGCTACAATAAAATATATTTGAGCAAATAAAAACAAATGTCTCATAATGACAAATAACTCTGTGGAGAAAATAATGCCCTGTGGTCCATATAAGTGAATTTATAAACTATTTTTATATGTGTTTTTCAATTCCTACTATTAACTCACACTCTCTATAAATTTATTTCATTATCTTGGTGGAATTTTCAATCGTTAATAAAATACATTTTAAAGCGCTCAATTGAACCGAAATTTTATATACATGATTATTTTGGATAGCAATACAACAATTTAATTATAATTAATAAAAATTAATTGATTAAAACTAATTATTTAAAGAATTACAAATACAGCCACGTTGGCGACTTAGCGACCCTTTTAGCTGCTTGTGTCAAAATTCGAAAACGTTTTTTTCTCACGTTTCAAAGCATTCAGGTAAACTGAAATTTTATATACACGATTGTTTTGGATGACAATACGATACTTTAATGATAATTAATGAAAATTAGTTACTACTTAATGTTGTGATTCTGTCATATGTATAAACATATTTATATTAATTGTAACTGTTTAATAAAAAGTAGCTAAAATAAAAATTTTCTTTGTTGATCTAACTAGGAATTGACTTAAATTTTTTTATATTATTTGTTTCTTATGAGTTTTATTTAAATTGCGCCTAAATAGACTAAGATAAACAGTTACATACTAATATTTATCTTGGCAACCTTATAGTTCTGCAAGGGTTAAAGGTTTAAATAAGGAACTGTCAACGAACAAAAATATTATCGCAACATATATCACAGAAAAAGCAAATCCTTAGATGCTATATTTATATAAAAATTTATACCATACATTATCAACCAGGTAACAATAGAAAATACAAACGTACCGGAGAACCCCAACACAATATTTTCAATGCCGGGGCCCCACCCTTTTGTTGAAGCCTTAATGGAGATTTTATGAAATAGTGAGGCCATTAGAGTCGTTTTATCACCTACAATTAAATCACTGCAAGCGAAATCCACGCGACATTTTTACGATCATCGTAAATGTCGTAGGGAGGGAGCGATCCAGAAAATCCAGAGCTTTGCACCCAGATCCATTTTATACAACGATTTTGGGAATGTTCTTGGAATCGTATGAAACAGATGTCGGAGGAAAAGACATGTTCTCACCTTTCTTTGCAACAACAACGAGAAAAAGAAGACGGGGAGTTTTTTCCACAAAAGAACGATAATGACTTGGAGGCTTTCGGTTTCTTTACAGATCTGTAGTATGAAGTAAATCTGGTAAAATGATGAGGGTTTTTAAAGTATTAGGTTGTAAATTAATATTGTACATGTAGAGGTTACTGTTTTCGAATGAGTCCTTCAGTTGAATAGCTTTGGTTCATTTTTAAGGGAATTGGAAAGTTGAATTTCAAAACAAATCTGTAGTATGAATTAAATCTGGTAGAATGATGACGGTTTTTAAATGTATGTTGTACATGTAGAGGTTATTGTGTTTCGAATGAGCTCTTCAGTTTTAGAAGGGCTTGGTTCGTTTTTAAGGGTGGTTGAATTTCAACGAGAGAAAAAAGTGGTTGGTAAAATTAAAATATTTTATACAAAAATACTAATATTGCTCATTTTTTCCTAATATTGTGTATTTATTGCGAATTTCGTAATCAATAAATATCGAAGCAGAAAGGCCTTGAAAATTGTTTTAATTCTTTTACTTACACAAAACTTGTAGATGAATTTAATTTTTTTACCAAACTAATATTTTAAAGTAAAATTTATTTATTTATATTCCTTTATCATTTTTGTGGTGTCTAATTATGCCTTTTAGTAAACCATTGCTTCAATTACAATATAGAACTTAATTCATTGTAAAAGAATTGGTTTATTAAAAATTTTTAATTTATTCATGCTCGAATATATTTTATACTTTAGTAAAATAAATATAAAGTTAAAAAAATTTCAAAAAGAATTGAGTACCCAATAATAACCTATATTTGCTGTAACATTCCTAAAATCAGGAATATTAAATTAAATTTAAAAGCAGAAAGTATATAGTAGCAAAATTGATATGATTTAATGTAAAATTATTTAGTAATTTAAATTATTTCATTAAAAAGTTATTAATAATGGGAAATTATTTAAAAAAACATGCTGGTTGAGTTAGCGTCAAGTAACACGACAGCTATCGGTGACATGCTTTGTAATTCTGAGACGGAGTCAAGTGACGAGGAAAACCTGAGCTGGCTCTCCTTCCAGAAACTACCACTCCAAGTCAAAGGGAAAACATTGAATCTCGACAGATTTAAAGTGCATCGACCAACTCAAAGCAACGAGTCTTCCTTGGCACCAGGACTCGAATCCACGACACACTGGCCACGAGTTCTTGATCATAAGCACTAGCTACCGTGGCCCACGAATGTGCTGGACAAAATTATTTTTGACGAGATTGTTTTTCCCAAAATAGAACCAATTAAACATTTTATAATTTTACTGCAATAAATCTTTTAATGCTTTCTCTGCAGCAGAACTATATATAAATATTTGATACTTTTCCTTTTCTCCGACGCGGTGATAAAGTCGCCAAAAATGATAAACGTAACGACGCCAAACGTAATATTCCTGCTGGTAAACTTTTACGCCACATTTTCAAAACATGCCGTGGTCTTTTCTTATCAGTAACGTTTTTTTTTCATAATATATCAAAAATGGATGAAAAACGTTTGAAAATTTATATTTATTTATATTGTTGTTGTTGTTGTTTCTGTTGTGGCTGATCCTCAGTCTGTCAGATGGAGTCAGACAAGACCCAAAAGTCCATTGACCCTTGAGAAATCCGATACCAGGAGGGGAGAAGAAAAAAGGTCCTCCCTCGAAA
Organism: Trichonephila clavipes; assembly: GCA_019973935.1. Classification (NCBI taxonomy): domain Eukaryota; kingdom Metazoa; phylum Arthropoda; class Arachnida; order Araneae; family Nephilidae; genus Trichonephila; species Trichonephila clavipes. Next base: position 77,140 of record BMAU01004570.1, read on the forward strand.
GTCGTGAGCAGTCCAAGATGTGTTCTGCAGAGGCTTGCTGAGTCTTGCACTTGGTGCATAGAGCAAATGTCTCCCTGCCTCCACAAAAGGAAAGATTCTTTATGTGGCCACTTTTCAATCTAGAGATTGCAGTCTGAGAGGCTCTGCCACATTTAAGTAGGAATGAGGATCCTGGATGTTTGCTTTCATACCAGTGATGGCTGGGCGGGGTCCTCCACTCCTTTAAAATTTCAGATTTAACCCTAGATTGATGTTCAGAGTAAGTGAGGGTTGAAGAGATAGGTGGAGAAGCATTACAACCCTCTTTAACCAGGACATCCTTGTTCGTTTATATTGTTTATGTGTACATTGTATATTCTCGCCCATAATGCCAACTTTTGGCGAGATTTGCGCCGGAAAAACGGAAAAGTGCCAAATATTTATATTTTAAAACGGAAACTGTCTGTATTTTGATGAATGATACTTAAACTAAAGTGTGTTGTATATGTATTATTTGTTATTAATCTATCGAGTGGCCTAGGATTCTAGAGGGCCCAAAGCCTAACTGACACCGAGTAGGTACCTTTTGTAAGATTCGGCTCTGGGTTCAAAACCAAACAATGCACGGGGGAGGGCCTAATATTCTCCATTACGGAACTGATTAAACCATTATGCATCTAACACACGGAAAAATTTATTTAAAAAAGCATGAACACTAAAATGCAAGCATTTATCAAAAAAATCAATGCAACATAAATATGGAATCTACTTATATCTTTGTAACAATATTATGTATTTAACTCATTGAGAAGCTTTATTGAGATTCAACGACGAGAAATATGGAACAATTTCGAGCATTTTTACTCTCTCAATGCCTTATATATGTTTTCAAAGTGTAAACAGAATACAACAGTCTAAAGGATCTTGCCTCAAACCTTATACTCATTTACTTATAGATGAGTAATTTCTCTCTTCAATATAACATTAAAATACAAATCTCTTCACCTTACTTGTCCCATTCTCCATTTAATTTAAAATTTCATTCCAACTCTGAACATTACATCTTTGTCAAAAATTCAGCGAGTACACGGAAATACGAAAACAGCCAACTGGGCTTATTTTCGGCACGCGACGAAAATGCAGAACACAACTACGCTTTCAATGCGATGTTAACACAGTAAACACCAAAGTATTGCAATACCAGTAGTGAAAGCAGAAACTTTCAGGGGTAAAAAAAGCAGATTGTATCGAAAGACAAGACAAAACTTAAATAGGAGTCTCAGTCCATCCGTTCCAGAAACAGCCGAAGTGAAACAAATAAGCTTTGAACGTGTATTGGAAGGAAAAAAAGGGAACCCTCCGCGGAAGAAAAATATACATTCTGAGTAGCAGTTGGGAAGGAGTACACACATGGAATACATCCTTCACTGTTGATTCTACCAAAAGGGGAAAGAGATAAAGAATGAAGCTTCACTGTTTCCTTTTGCGAGTTGTAGGGACTCAGTAAACTCCGGAGTTGCCAAAAGTCATCTAAACAGTAGAAAGGTTATTGCTGTCTTGGCTATATGACCTATGTCGTGCTTGTGGAAAGAAATATCGATGGATTTCTTTGTGTCAAGCAATGAGAAATGTAACTTCACTTCTTTTTTTGACAAAAGAATGTGCTGATTTATTCACATACAAAAAAATATAAATAAGAATATGTGAAACGACATCAAGAAAAAGGCTGATACTTGATATTGCAAATTTCTTTGGTGTACTTTTTTGTAAGATAATAAAAACTTACCAAGTAAAATATTAAAATCTTATTTTTTTAATGTAACCCCCATAAATATTTTATTAAAAATAACGATAAAATAATTTATTTTTAAATTTTTTAGCGCTAATTTTAAATGTAAAATTTGAAGAATATCTCCACAATGTCGAGACAATTTGGGGAATTTTCACTAATTATTTTAAAAATTATATTACGTTTATTCAAACACATGAAAAATATTTCAGATTATTTAGAGCTATGTATACGCCGGTGGTCCAGTTGATAGAGTTTTAAACCAGGGATTCTCAATGGAGTCTTTTCGGGGTCAATAGAAGTTTAAAATGGGTTTGAATGAGTGTTTATTAACGTTACACGCTATAAAGCAACATGAGGCAATGGACTTCGTAATTTTGAGCCATGGAGATACCATCTTAAGACACCACGGAGATGCCATATGAAGACACCACGGAGACGCCATATGAAGACACCACGGAGACGCCATATGGAGACACCACGGAGATGCCATATGGAGACGCCATATGAAGACGCCATATGAAGACGCCATATGAAGACACCACGGAGACGCCATATGAAGACACACCACGGAGACGCCATATGGAGACACTACGGAGACGCCATATGGAGACACCACGGAGACGCCATATGAAGACACCACGGAGACGCCATATGGAGACACCACGGAGATGCCATATGAAGACACCACGGAGACGCCATATGAAGAATGCCATATGAAGACACCACACAGATACATCTGAAGACACCACGGGGATGCATCCGAAGACACCACGGAGATACATCTGAAGACACCACGGAGATGCATCTGAAGACACCCCGGAGATGCCATCTGAAGACACGGCGGAGATACCATCTGAAGACACCACGGAGGTGCCATCTGAAGACACCACGGAGGTGCCATCTGAAGACACCACGGAGATACATTTGAAGACACCACTGAGATGCCATTTGAAGAAAGAGTGTCATCTCACATATGACACCCCTTCTCCAAACTACTACACCTTACCAAAGGGAGGACTTGGAGCCTCGACAGATATAACGCGCATCAGTCCCTCTACACGGCAGGTCTTCAGTAGCACTAGGGTTCTAACTAATGACAATCCGGCCACGTGTTCGTGATCTTAAGCACTAGGACGCACATTCCAAATCCACCTCAACCTAGCACCATTATTCGATTTTTACTCGTATAGCTAAAAAAAAATAACTTAATAAAAACCTTATTAAAATAGATTTGTTATTATTTGAAACAAAAAAATACATATTAATGTAATTTTTATAAGGTTTTAATAACTTAAAACACAAATGCAGCTCGCACACAAAATATTCATTTTCATTGAGTTTTGGATTTTCGTATACGAATAAGAAATATTACATAAAATAGATAGCAAATTCCAGCTGCATGTATAATCATCATTGTAGATACATATAAGTACAATTTGAAATAAATATAAGTATAATTTTTTCTCTTTTTTGTAAACCAGTTGCTTACTCATATTATTCAAAAATGAGTGCAGATTAATTTTTATATTCATTCGCAACATTTCCTATTCCATCTGCCAAATATACCTCAAATTAGTTTTAATATGATTTATATGAATCTATTTAGTTTTTAAAATACGAATAAATACATAAATTGAATATAAAATCATGAATAACTGTACACTTGATAGAATTAGAAGAATAATTATAAATTTTAATAGAATAATTATTTACATTTATATAATAGAATTTGATTCTCTAGTTTGAAGAATTTTGATGTCTCAACATTCGTTTCCTTTAAACCCATATACGCGTCGAAATATCACTTATTAATTCAATTTACAATCCAAAATCTTAACATTGATCTGAATAATAAATTCCCCGCATTCTAAACCCTTATCTGAATCGTATATGTATGATTATAATAATAATCACATTTTCTGCAGCTCAAAGTGAAAATATTAAGCAATATATTTGTTTCACGTACTTCAGCTAGTAGATTAACAATGTTCAAATAGTACAATCCCTGAGTAATCTTCCGTTATGAACCTTGGAACGTTGTAATGATCCTTCAGAATTACCTGATTTCAGTTTATTCATGAATTCCTATTCAAGAAGCAGTTAATTCTAATTTGGGATATCTCGATAATTCACAGCCAAGCACTTTCTGGAACTATGTTTATGCAAACGGACGTCTGATTAGGATCCGCCTATCGCAAATCAGAATGTCATCTCCAGGATTAAAATGGGAATAGTTGAGTTGAGTTGAATTGATTTCGTGTCTTGCTTTTACGGTTACAATCGATTGCGTGTGTCTGCCGACCAGCGTGTGAGGGAGAATAACCAAATGGCCTTTTCCAGTTCTCGCAATATTTTAATTACGAAAAATGATATGGAGATGTTTCGGATAATGAGGAATAATTATGTTCACGCAACTAGAAGGTTCTTATGTGAAGATATTTTGACGTAAAAGAACAAACGATTTTTTAACGAGTTAAATGAATTATTCAAAATAAAGTTAATTTTTGTGCGTAAGGCAGGAAATTTATTGCAACGGACGATTATTTTCAATTTATAGCAGGAAAAAGTTTATTTTAAAACAATGTGTGTGGCTTATATGAGAACTTTTATTTATTTATCACTTAAAGTAAAATAAGCATTTAATTTTTTGAAAATGTACGTGTGTGTGTAAGGTTTTAATAATAATAATTATTATTATTTATATAAGTGTTTTGACTTTATCTTATACTTTAAATAAATACTTTACATCTAACTTTCTTTTTTGAGGGGAGGGGGTGCTTAATTTATATTTATAATACACACTAAAATTTACCCGCTGTTCTGGATTTTTCATAATGCTGTATGAATACATATATTATTTTTAGATGAATGATATCTGAGTCCTTCCATTAAGCTTTTGAGTGTATTGAAAAATGTCTTTATAGGCTGACCTCTTCATTAAAAATGAACAAGACTTGAAAATCTAAAGCAGAAGTAAATTTATGTTTCACGGCCCCGTAACCTCCCCAACTTGGGAATCGATTTCCATACAACCCATTTTTGGTGAATCTCTACTCAACAAAAGGAACATGCTTGCCAAATTTTCAAGTTTATAGATCTAATAGTTCAAATACGTGTATTTTTATCTATTACTCGCCATACCTTCCTTTAACCCATCGGGGGACATTTCCGCATATCCCGTTCTTGGTGAATCTCCACTCAAACACACACAAAGGATACATACTTAAAAATTTTAAGTCTTTAGGTCTATTAGTTTCGATCTGTTTTTTTACTATGTAGGCCGCTCCCATAACCTCCACAACACGAATTAGATTTCCTCAAAACTCGTTCTTAGCATATCTCTACTCAATAAAAGAAACACGCTTGCTACATTTTAAGTCTGTGTGTCAAAAAGTTTCGATTTGGTGGTAAATGAGTGTATGTAAGTCACTTTTCTCCTATATTGTGTACACAGGTGGTTATACAAATAATGGAAACACCTGTGAATAAAGTGACATTTTTGAATGCGCTTCGTCAGCATTAAAATATAATAACTACTACCATTTTTTATAAAAAGAAATGTATATAGTCTGGTAGTATATGGTACTTTTATTGAAAATCTGTAAATTTTGGATTTTTTCAAAAGAGCAAAATGACAGACCTCTCAGATTTTCAAAAATTTCAAATTGTAGAAGCCCATCAAGCTGTGTTACTGAAACATCCCAAATTTTAGGCATTTCTAGAGATACGGTGTCTATATAAAGGCATGACTGCATACACACAGAGAAGCTAGTTAAGCTCGGCAAAGCAAAATAGTGGACGGAAATCGAAGCCTATAGAAAGAGACTGTTGGGTGTTGAAGTGGATTGTAGTGTCTGAAAACCGAACAACTGCAGCAAAAGTTACCGTAGAGCTCAATCAGCACCTGATTCTCCAGTCCCAATGATCATAGTTAGAAGGTACTTTTATAAACAGAATATTTATAGCAGAGCAGTAATTCTCAAGCCACTTGTCACATACGGTGACTGACTGCCTACCTTCAGATCCAATTTTTTTATGAAAACAAATTTTTGAAACAAATTGAGTGTTTTTAGGAAGAAAAATAAAACAAAATATGTAAATACATAAAAAAAATTTAATAAATATTGTACTTTTAAAAAATTTGGTTGTTTTCAAGGAAATCTTACCAAATTTTTACTAAAACAGGTAACACTGTAAAAACATTTCTAATACAGTTATCATAATTTTCTTTATACACAACAACATATTATGTATCCGGTAAAGAGTTTCTTTTGAAAACATAGTTTTGAGAAAAACTTATTTAAAGTTTTATCTTACTGCCCTTTTGCATACTGATGTTTTTTTAAATCACTATAACTTTATTTCTATTTCGCGTAAAGGAAAGAGAAAAACTGCTTTGGAAAGAAAAATGTTCAAACTATAAGATTTTAAAATAAAAAAAATGCCTTATGTAGACGAAAAACAACATTTTGCAGATAAGCAGTCACATTAATGCTAAACCTCGTCTACAGTGGTGTCACACTCATAAAACTTATCCGATTGATGAATAGAAGAAAGTTATATGGCCTGACGAATCGTCTCTCTCTCTCTCTCTCTCTCTCTCTGTCACACTTTTCCCTACAACAGGATGGGTGCAAATTTGAAAGACACCTACATAAGAGAAGGATCGTGATTGTTTCCTCCTACTGTCAAACATAAAGGTGGGTCTGTCATGATATGGGCAGCCTCGATGTGATTTTCTGCTAGACTAATCGTAACCCTGAAAGAAAGAACCATTGGGGAGAAGTATAAAGCAACTTTAGTGGACCAGGTCCAGTTTATAATGTAAAATTTGTTTCCTGCAAGAAATAAAATTTTCCAGAATAATTATGCACCTATACATGCAGCGGGATTTGTCCAATCATGGTTTGATGAACACCGGAATGAAGTTAAATATCTACCTAGGCCCGCACAATCACCCGACCTCAATTTGATTAAACCGTTAAGGTCAATTTTAGAGCATTCAATAAGGAATCGATATTCTCCATCGGCATTTCTCCCAGAACTTTCACAATATCCCCATTGTAATGGGTCTATCCACGAACCTGTCACTAATCCTCTTGGAGGTAAATTTATTTCTTTTTAACTGTTGTTCTATTATATTGAAAATTTTTTTCCGAAGAAGACTCGATTTATTCAAATGAAGGGTTCTATTTAAGCATTAACTTTTAGATACGCGAGGTTAGTGGTGAGTAGTTGGGAGCTAGTTGAGAATTAGTCGACGAGTAATTTCTGAATGATCAAGGATTGCTAATTGACAATTTAGTAAAAAAAGAGATTAATAATAATGATTGGATGTCGTACAACTAAGAACAGAATTACGGTGAATTAGACCGTCAACGTCCAAAGTGTTCCAAGAGTAAGTGATTTAAATTATACTCATATATTAAGTATCCTTTTTTGCCGTGTACACTGCTCAAAATAATTAAGGGAGCAAGCAAAAAAGTGAAGAAAACCGTGTGAGACAGACACGTATTGGCATACAATGCATAGTACACGCGTATCAATGCGCAATACAGAAAAAAAGGCGTAAAAACATTTGGAATTAAGCTTTAATTCTTTGACAATATGGAAAAAACATGAAAAGATGATTTAGGGCAACAATTTGGTTACATGTAAACGATAAAAAAGGTACTGTTTAGATATGATGCATGAGTTTTAATAGGGTGTGGGGTCTCCTCGAACAGCTAAGACTGCTGCACACCTGTATGCCATGGATGCGATGAGGTTATCGATCAGACTTTGGGGAATACTCTTCCACTCCTCAAGAAGTGTAATCTCCAAGTCTCGGACAGTAGCAGGCGGCCTTGGTCGCGCAGCAATGCGTCGTCCGAGCATATCCCAAACATGCTCGATTGGATTCAGGTCAGAAGAGCACGCTGACCATTCCATACGCTGTATTGTTTCAGCTTCAAGCATGTTCTCCACCAGACGAGCTCTATGCGGTCGGGCATTATCATCCTGGAAAACAAAGGAATTTCCAATGGCTCCAGCACAGGATGACATGAGGTCTAAGTATCTGGTCTGCATACCTGCGGCCCGTCAAAGTGCCATTCTGAATTATATGCAGGTCCGTACGTCCGCCTATGCTGATTCCACCCCATACCATCCAACCAGCTCTTCTGTATTGTGACCTTTCACGAACGAATGAGGGGTTATTTCGAGTGCCCCTGTCCCTCCATACAAGAACACGTCGGGTGTCACACTCTAGACTGAATCGGGACTCGTCTGTAAATAGCACTTGGCTCCAATCATGTTGCTCCCAATCTCGATGTTCAGCAGCCCATCTTCTTCGGGCCGCACGGTGGCGTGGGGTCAACGGAATGCAGACCATTGGCCTACGTGCATAGAGCCCTCCCTCATGAAGCCGATTACGTACTGTTTGGCTGGACACCCTTCGTCCTGTTGCCAAGAGCAAAGCTGCGTAGCATTCTCTGTTCTGTTTCGACGGGCTGTTAACTGTATATACCGGTCATCAGTTGATGTAGTGGCGCGTGGCCGACCTGCCCCTGGTCTACGTCTAACATTTCCTGTTTCTTGGAATCGATTCCACAGCCTTGCAACAACACTTCTGGCGACTCCAACAGCGTCCGCGACACTACGTTGTGTTTTCCCGGATTCCAGTCTGCCAATAACACGCCATGCTATGGATTTAGGTAAATCACGTTGTTGAGACATTCTCAAGTAACCTTGTCTCAAAAAAAATACTACGCAATCGAATTTCACAGTTACGGCAATAAAACAGACGTTTCTGCAACATCCCGATTTCTGCCCTTATCTCCTTTTTCTGGTTTTTGACGTCATGAACTTTGATTTGCATATAAAGTTTTCTTCTTCCGTTTCCTGGTAGGCTTTACATTATGGATGATTCATTTTATGTTACTTATTGGTATACATATTTGCTTACTTTAGTTAAAATCATGTGCTCCCCTAATTGTTTTGAGCAGTGTAGTTGCTCCTATACTTATTAGGGATGTGAATTTCATATCCTGGCTTGTTAATTAAAGCTAGAGAACAATAAATTAGAATTTGTACTGATTATTGCTGATCTTTCTTCTAACCCTCAAACACCAATAAACGCATCGCATTTATTACACCATGAAGATTGGTACAAAACTCCTCTAAACACTATTCAACACTTGCATGAATCGATTCTTAAAGGAATCCAAGCTGTATTACATGCCAAAGGTGATCCTACACCGTACTCATAAATGATTCTTAATAAATTTAAGGTGCTTCCATTATTTTGATAACCACCTGTATTTCTCAAATAATTTGCGAAATAAAATTCTTATTTCGAATTGCATCTATCTTTCTATCAAATTTTCTTTGTCGTTAAAACTATAGTACTGACACTTTTACTTCACATCAACGCTTTTTTCGTGAAAGCTTACCTGAAACAGAGTAGGTTCACTGCAATCGAAGTGTCATATCTCATTAAAATTAATCCTACCCAGGCACTTGGAACAAAAGAATCCCTCCGACATCCAAACACACTGGGAAAAAATCCATTATAAACCCGACTAAGTGAAGGGTTTATTGAAAACTTTTATCCCTTTATGGAACAATACCCTATTGAAACATTGGGAAAAGAGAGAGAAAGAAAAGGGGTGGGGGGTTGATCACAGGGAAAGAGGGAGTACGTCAGAATAAATTCCTGTTGGTTTTCTACTGACTCCTCCATCTTCCATTGATCAGAATAAAATTAAGTTTCGTTGCCATGCTTTTTGGGGGAGGGATAAAGTAACCTACCCCTCCGTACTCCGATTTACCTTGACGGAAGCCAAGTCAACCCCCTTTTGTACATATAGAAAAGAAGGGGGTGTCTCAAGACATTATCTTTCCCATTTTCCGGGTGAATTCATTCAGTCGCGTAGAAGACTGGTAAAAAAAAAAAAGACAGGAAAAACGGGAAAAATCCTTGGGGTTTCCCATAGATCTAGAGGGTGCGAAAATTGGAAATGCCCCAGGCTGCGTTATTGCTTGTCGAATGCAATGTGACAGCTTCGGCAGAAGTTTGCGGTTTGGGCCGTGGTCATTTTGGTGGGGTTTGGTTAATTCCCAATGACAGTAATGGAGTGCCCATTTTGTTTTCAGGAAACTCGTTGTTCGAGAGATTACTTGGGAAAATAAAACGTCAAGTGTAGTTTATGGCTCAATAAAGTTTTAATCGAATTTTGTTGTTTTTTTTTAAATTTTTTGAAAGTACATAAGGTTGCAATAATTGAAAAAACTTTGAAGGGGGAATTCACAGCAATTAGTTCTTCACTTTTATAGTCTTTTGTTAGTAGCTTATTAATGTGTGAATTTAAATACAAATTATATTAAATCAAATTTGTTTGTGTAGAATGACAGATTCGGATAGTTAACGAAGAATTCAAGAAGTAACTTAATTCTCAGTATTTAATACTTATGATAGTTATAAAATAGTTTTTATCTTTCTTTTGAAGATTTAAGTTCAACATTGAAACCAAGTTTTGAACAAATATGTGTTATTTCAAAAATATAAAAATACAGCACTATTAAATTTTTGATTTTTATAGATTAATCCAAGGATTTTATAAGAAGTTAAAAATGCTCGTTACATTTTTCTGAAAACCTGGCGAACACATTTTTTTCAGTTTTTGCATAAAATAAAATCTCTTTAAACAAGTTTTGCTACATTAAAAACTAATATTATTAGAGTTAAATTTAAATTAAATTATCAGCGCATAAAACAACAGGTTATCCGTGCGATCTATACTCTCTAACTCGTATTTTCTTCCGTTTCATCCAAACTGGCATCCTAAACTAAAAAGATTATACTCCGAACATGAATACCACTACCAAATAGTACATAAATAGTCAAGGATATAGAGATGACTAAACAATATTATCACATTTCAATTAAGGTCACTGCCTACCTTCGGACCCAATTTTTTTATAAAAACAATTTTTTGAAACAGACTGTTTTTAGGAAGAAAAATAAAAAAAATATGTAAATACATAAAAAATTTTAAATAAATATTATACTTTTAGAAAAATTGGTTGTTTTCAAGGAAATTTTACCAAATTTTTACTAAAACGGGTAACACTGTATAAAAATTTCTAATACAATTATCATAACTTTCTTTATACACACCATACATATAATGGTGTTCTTCAAAATGAACCAAAATCTAAGAGAAATATTAAAATACAAAAAATATTACAGACAATTATACATAATAATATGAAAATTTTGATATTTTTTAAAGTTTTCTTTATAAAAACTACCCTAAATGAAAAAATATTTAACCTATAACAAAACTTATGGTCCACTTTATGAAAAATAGTATAATAAACATTCTCACAAAATTTCAAAAGATTACCTGGTTTGGTTCTTAAGATATCATGTATCTGGTAAAGAGTTTCTTTCGAAAAAATAATTTTGAGAAAAACTCATTTAAAGTTTTATCTTATTGCCCTTTTGCATAGAGTGTGATGTTGTTTTTTTTAAATCACTATAACTATGTTTCTATTTCGCATAAAAGAAAAAGAAAAATGTTCAAGCTATAAGATTTTGAAATAAAAAAATGCCTCATGTAGACGAAAAATGACATTTTCAAATTAGGCAGTCACCTTAATGCGTGGATTATAGTAGCGTACCTTGATAAAGGTGTTGCTGGAATCTACTTAATTCACCCAAATGGCGAATCTGAATCCTACGAGTGAAACTTCCTCAAACTTTGCGTTGCACACGTATGGCCGTCAAAGGAGCTTTGGATAGCTACCATAACAAGGCAATTGAGAGTTCCATTGTCTTTATATTGTTCTCAGACTCTAGTTCAGCACTCCCGGTAATCCTGAGGGGAACTCGCAACTGATCCAAGATACACAATTGCCCTTACAAACAGAGTAGTTACAGCCCAAAGAACTTGCATTTTGCAATGGATACCGGCCCATGTAGACATCTTCGGTAATAAGCAGGCTGATGACCTTACCAAAAAGGCCCGAAATTCCCCTGAACGTTCCAATAGCTTTACCCTTACTGATGTTGATGTTGTTGGCGTGTCCTTCCCGAAGGAAAGGAAGGAAAGTTGCCAGAGCCTGAAACAGGTTGGATTTCTATCCTATAGTTGGCGACACCACCTATCTCCTCCTTCACAGGCATGAGCTGGAGGGAGGGAAATATTCTCTAGCACCCTGCTCCCGAAGTTTCTGCTGCGACCGCCTACAAGACTTTCGGACGCCCTGATTTAACGAGTACGTACTCCGTGTGTACTCGGAGGGTATTTGGGGGCCTCGGGCATCGAACCCAAGCCTTTCGATTTGGAGTGCGATGTTACTGATCCTGATGCAATAGCTAGACGTATAAACTCACCTCCCATCCAATTATGAAGTACTTTATTCCAGATCTTAGTTGTAAGCGCATAATTTCAACCACCATAGCCAGACTACGTGCAAGACAATTTAAAGGGAAGAAAATGGAAATGAAGGCCAAAGAAGTTACAATACTTGTTCTCACAGTCTTGACATTCAACTCTCTCGTATTCATATTTTTAATTGTCTTTCTGTATTAGCTAAACTCCACAACGTTTATTTAAACTCCACAAACCAACAACTACTTTTTAAGCCAAAGGTCGTTGACATTGAAAGGTACGTTTTGTACGCATTCCATTTGATTTCTTTGCACTACTTGGACAAGATAACTACATTATAGTTGAGTAACTACCTTGAGAGTTAGAAGACCAGGAGGATTTTTTTAGCAAGTTTCAGAAGTTACACCTCATTTCACTTAAGCAAACATTTATTCTAACACTTTAACCTATTTTGTCTCCATAACGCGAACGCAATGCTAAGATTTACATTGATAAAAGTAAATTCTTCAGAATACCTGTGTTTGTAATAATTTCGTGTCTGATTTAATGTCTTCTCAATCCATGCTGCGTTCGCCTCCCTCTGGGAACCCCAACGATCAGCGAGTTTTCCACCTCAGCCAACTTGAAGAGGAGGTACAGCGACAAGTGTAACTTTCGATATTAAAATTTTTTACTAAAGTTGCCCATTCTAACTTTAAAAAGCGGATATTTTTGGAAACCATTGCAAAATTATTCTAGAACCTTCATTTCTCAAGATTTAACTACTTATTTTCTAATCATTCTGAATAAAATACGTGGATCAAATATGTGTGTGATTTTTATAAAACTTTATTTTGCACATTATATTGTATAACTTGTCAAAGAAACGCTTATTGGAAGATACCTTGTATTCGAAACTTTTTTAATCCCCTCCCCCGAAAAATTAATTTTGTGCATTTTCTATTTCTAATTTCACTAGTGTGCGCAGTAAAAAAAAAGTGCAGTTGTGAATTATATTCATTTTATTTTTAAACATTTTAAATTTCAGTAAAATTTTGGAATTTTTTAAATGCTTTACCTTAAAGAATATTTTTGCAATAAAATTCTTACTTATATTTCTGAGTGTATTGAAAACCTTAAATTATTTCTATTTTTTCAAAAGCGCTACAGCCAACCAATGCTACTTACTAGAAAATTTCAACGATTTTTTTCAATGCATTTAGAGAAAAATTCAATATCAACTTTACTAAACTCACTTCCTTTTCACTTTCCATTAACCAGCCATTAAAACATTTGTAAGAGAAATTTTATGAAAATACCTTTATTGAGATTCTTGAAATATATATATGTAAAATGTTACAAAAAAAACTTTACAAAAATTTGAAGAAAAATACGTTTAAAATTTTAAAAAGGTTTATTTTTTGAAAGGTATAGTTGCATTTTAAACACCTGTAACTTTTTTTTACTATCGCACAATCGAAATAAAGATAGATTTATAGAAAACTCTATTTGTTAAAATATTAAAATGGTAAAAAAGGAATTCGGATTTTTGACTGAAAATCATGTCTACGCAATTCACGTACCTACCTTATTGCAAATATTTTTAACAAGAAAAAAAAAGATCTCGCACCAAGTATAGATGTGTTACGAATATATAGATGTGTTACGAGTAAGGATGAATAACTATGCTCACGCAACTGAGAGGTTTAAATTTCTTGTGTGAAAATATTTTGAAGTACAAAAACGAGTAACGAGTTTTTTAACGAGTTAAATGAATAATTCGACATAAACTTGATTCTTTTACAAAAGGCGGGAAATTCATAGCAATAGACGATTATTTTTAGTTGTAAAGATAAAAAAAAGCTTTTTTTAAAAAAAGATATATAGTTTTAGAAATTTTTAAATTAAATAATTTAGTTAAATTAGGAATATTAAAAATTTAACTAATCTTAATAATAATAAAAACAAGATATTTGTATTTGTACATCTTGTTTTATTTTCTTATTACAAAGTGTCCAGAGTTTGCTCATATTATTAATAGTACTTATTATTACTGTCTTAAGTTGCCCGAGACCTAATATACGATCTCATAATAAAATTACTATTTAAAAATCTTACTTTTCTAGCATTTACTTTTTCCAATAATTATTTAATATCTGTCAATACATGTAACATATATTTCATCTTATCAAATTTCCTTGTTTGCATTAATAAAATTGTCCACAAGGCCATTAAAAACAAAAATATATTAGTAATCAAGCCCTACTTTTTAAAACTATACATTTTCAGACACATTTATTAATGCCTAAAACCATTTAAAGTTTCCATAAATTTTCATAAACTTGAAATTTTAGAGCATGTTAAGGAGTATTTAATTTTAATAAAGGTCTGATTCATTTCTCTCTTTTGCAGCCTTCGCTTGGTTTTGGTCGCTCCGAGTCATATATCAAGTTGGAACAGCTCGGGGAAGGCTCTTATGCAACTGTCTTCAAAGGATTCAGCGAGTGAGTAAAAATAAATAACAATTAGAACACATAACGCACCTTCATTAGCCTCATGCATTCTTTTTCTGTCATAAAATCTTTTCTCCGTATAAAGAAGCTCCCATTTTTAAATTATTCGTAGAATTTTATCTCAATGAGGAATAAGCTTTAATGCATTCTTAACAAGCTTGTATTCTAATTGTACAATATTTTACTTTTAAAAACAAGTGTATTCTTATTTATAAATAATTCTTTAATAAAAATTAATATAAAATTAAGTATTTTTTTTAATTTAATATCTGCCCGTGTGTTTATATTTATGTCTGTTGCATTTAATAATCCATGACCGAAATTAAAAGTTGTGGAATCAAAAAATCTATTAATTACAAAAAAAAATTTAATTTATATTTTGTTCATTAAAATCTAAGCCAGTTAATTTTTGAACGCTAACATTCAGAAGACTAATTAGTATTGCATTTTTAGTAACAAAGAAATTAAATTTTTCAGATTTAAACCAGTTTATAGTTTAAATATAAGGCAAGTTTTGGAATAATTCCTGAATATCTATTACAATTACAAAAATTGTGCAACTTTTGTGAAGTATGAAACTAATTTATACTTGTAAACGAGCATATTGTTGATATTAAATACATCTATAATAATTTTAAGAAAATCATTGTAATAAGTATACATTTTTATTGTATTTAAAATTTTCTCGGTACATTTAAACTCATCTTACTTCGAAATGATTTAACTACATTTTAAGTATTTCATAAAAGAATATTAACTATCCAAATAAATAAAATCATTCTATCGTTAGAAGTGAAGGATATTTTTCTTCTAATTTTCTTTACTATTGAAATTTAGATAGAGTGGGATTAGACTACGACTCTGATTATTTGAATGTATACAGATTTATTAAAATGGACAAGGAGGAACAGATGACTACACGAAGACAAATCGACGTATATATAAACAAAATATATCATAACAAATTATATACAATAACGCAAAATGCACTCATTATAAACAAGCTTTGCGAAACGACCCTCCTAGAACAGTTCTACTAGCAGAAACTCAGAGAAATAAAATCTCTTATATCGCAGTCAACGCACAAGCAGATACAGAACTCGAGTAAGCTCTCTTCAGAACTGATTCGACTTTTGTTTCAAAAAATCCTTCATACAGCCTCATTTAAATTTATAGAATGGTCGACCTTGAAGCCTTCTCGATGATTCCATGGTGATATCTTATATGTCGCTAAATTTGTCACCAAAGGTGAAAAAGTCTCCAATTTAATTTTCCTGGCGATATCTATGGTTGCTATAATCTTGTTTTTCAAGTTCACCCTGGGGAACGTAAACGGGCTTGTAAACCTAACCTTCCTACGAGGAGAGTACCACTGCAGGGAAAACAACATACGTGGCATGTTTCTTTATTTATCACTGAAGTAATTTACGGAAAGGAAAAAAAATTATAAAATCTATAATTTCACACACACGCGTTAGAAATGCAGGAGCAAGTGAAAGACATCAGAGTCAAACCAGTTCATTCAGAAGACCGAATGAGGGTTGATAATTTGACGGAAAGCCTTAGTTTAATTGAAAAAGGATTACACATTTTTGAAAATACATACTCCAATGAAGAGCATATTTTTTTCAACAAAACAAGGAATAAAAAAATTATTACAATGAATTCGAGGAGAAAAAAATCTTTGAGCCGCTAGACTGCTTGTTAGATTTTGTTAAACCTTCTACATCAAAATAACTTTGGTTCGCGATTTTGTATACGCGTTATCTAAGACTTAATTAATTTTTTTTGTTCCAAACTATCATTTTCCTTCGTCTCCAGTCTCAACTAGAAATAATTTATATCTACAGTTGAACGTCGTTTATCTGAACGTTTATTATCTGGAGCGGGGTTTTTTTTGTCAACTACATGTGCTGCATATGAATACGTTTTTGAAAGATAGAGCCTGAAAAATACATGGAATAAGCGGTGGCCAGATTTAGAAAGCGAAAAAGACTTCAATGACGATCACTGGGAGGAGATTATCGACTTTGTCCAATCGAACCCAGGATTTCCAGAATGCGATGAAGAAGATATAGAAACCTGGATGGCATGCGATGCAGAAAACTGTGGATTTCAAATCGTAAATGATGACGAGATTGTGACTTACGTGCAAGAAGAATCCGACCCTGTCGACGATGCAAATGATAAAGACGAAAACAACAGCAATGAAAGCAGCTAGGGTTCATCAAATGCTGACGCTTTTTCTGCGTTGAGGACAGCTATGGAGTAGTACGAACAGCAATCAGAGTGTTGTCCTACTCAATTACTGCTGCTCAAGAGAATCGGAGACCTTGCAGCGAAAACACGAAGGTGTACAATGGTACAGCGAAAAATAAGTGATTTTTTTTCCACAATAAAGGTAAAATTGCGATATTTTGGTCCTATTTTGCTTTTTCTTCAAGCACGTTTCCCGCATGTGATAATTTTCAGTATTCGGATAGTGTCCGGTTTCATATGCTGCATGGACTGCATTCGGTTTTCGGTTATCCAAATGGTTTCTGGTTCCAATTGATTCGGATAAACGACGTTCTACTGTATTTATATGGGAAATTATACCCTGCCTTACGCGCATTTAACTTACGCGGTTATCAATCAGTCCTACCTATCACGCGTTCGGGGTATTACTGTATATGACTCTTCGATACCTTAGTTAGCTTGTTTTTCTTACAATTTGGCTCTTTCCTAAAGTTTACCCACCACCGTTTTTGTATGATGATCGAAGTATTATGGTTATTTTATTTAACTTCCACGATATAGCACGTTTCGAATATTGTCCTTTATTGCAGACTTATAGAATGCTGAAATATTAAGCAATAAATGTTATTAAGTACCCTCAAAAAAAGTTTCAGGAAGTCAGAGATAAAAATAAGCAATCTCAAACCCTTCTTTTTATTGATTGTTTCCACATATAATACTACAATACTTTTCCTGACTTATCGTTTCTCATTGTAGAAATAAGCATAAAAGAAACGTTTTATTTCCACTTTTCTTTTTTTTTTTGCATTTTTAGAACCGGTGTTTTCAATGCTTATGTATGTGTGAACAGATATCATAACTACTATAAAATATCCGTATTTTTCAATCAAAAGATATTTTTGTGTTAGAGAGTATAAAATTCTTCTCTCGAATGCTTACTCACTGTAACTTCTCTACGAGGTCACTAAACTCAGACTACTGAGAAATGCATCGCTATAAAACCTTTTTATTCTCTTTTAAAGAAACAGCTCAGCAGAAATATCAAATTTTATGCAACATATATCGCTTAGAATGTAGCAGAACAGAATATACTAAATAAAAGAGTTGAATTCTTATGCATGTAGCCCAAACGTGCCTTTTTAAGCTTTTTTTTAATAGGAATACTTTCTAGACTATATATTTTGAAAAGATTTTATATTTTAATTGATTCCTCTTGAAAGATATTTATATTTTTATATCTTTTACAGTTTAATATCTTATATATAAAGGTACTGCCTATTACTCGACTAAAATTGATTGCTGCTGCCTTCGGTAGTGAACGTGTTTTGTTAAATTATTAATATATATATTTTATTGGAGAAGCCTATAATTCACACACATTACATACTTATAATAAAATACCGTCGGACCCCGATTTAACGAATACATCCGGACAGAACGTTTTATTTAATAAATCGGAGTTATTCCTAATATTGGGGTGCAAGAAATACAAATTTTTTCTCTAACATTTGAAATTCTATAATAAGCAAAAAATATCCATAGTTAGAATTATACACTTTTTATTCAGTGGCTAAAAGTACTATTAGTGAATTATTACGCATTAGTTAATTAGAAATTTTAAAATACTGATTAATAGGTGTCAGAGAATCTTTTTGATTCCTAACTCGAAAGACTTCTTTTTCGACTTTATGCAAAAAGAAAATACAGTGTCCTTTACATTCTGCTTGCATGAGGTATGTTTTCACAGTTTCCAAATAATGTAAAGCAGTGCTCCACAACCTTTTCATCGCTGTGGACCGGTCAACACTTGATAATTTTACCACGACCCGCTGAGGGTGGGACACGTTGATTTTCTGATTTAACAATTTAAATTTAGTTACATTTTAATATTCCTTCAGAATAAAATATAGTTACACCAAAAATAAATAAAAATGATTTAACGTGGAATATAAAGTAATTTCCCTGGAAAATTGCGCAAATCCGAGAGAAATGCGCCACTTTAAATAAAATGGCATTAGTTTAATGTTCCTTAGGCGGCCCGGCACCATTTGATCCACGGACCGGGGGTTGCGAACCACTGATGTAAAGCATTAGTAAATGTAAGAGTTTTGGTAGGACTTTCATTATCAATTTATGCATAAAAATTGGTATACTTTCGTTTACAACAATCTGTCACGTTTCAGAAATTTTCAAAAACTAAATTTTCTGCAAAATCGTACGTATAATAAACACCTCACTTCTCTCAAAAAAGAGAACAAGTGGTAAAATCTCATAGAATATCCCCTACATTGTGGCGTGGGATGAGATACAGAAATATCTTGTCAAATTCAAAACTCACGCAGTAGGCTATAGTAAGGATTTATCTGCACCTGTAAAATGTAATAATGAGCTGCACCCTTCGCTATCGAAATTTGCTATTTTCATGAAAAGTATATTTTCTTTTCCGAGAAAAAAAAAGGATGTCATTTGAAAAGAAATTTCCGAAGATTTTTTTCCTAATCCAGACTTAGTACAAAAAAAAATCATTGTTGAAATAATTCCTTTAAGTCTAGGTTTATTATTCATTAAATGAAGTTTCTTGCCTTCGTTTAAATCGGGGAAAGAAAAAATTCGTTTAAGGTCTCATAGGACTCTTAAATTTCATTTTTTTTCGATTTTTTGAAAAAAATATATGTTAAAGCCTCAACGTTTCTGAGCAGTTTGCAACCAAAATTTTGTTGATACTGTGAAAACTTCCAAAGTTATTGAGAAATAACTAGTAACACGTAAACAAAAACTTGCATCTGCCACGCCCACTTTTGACATTGTCAGAACACATTCCAAACATTTTAATATTTCGCCGATTAGTTTTATTAAAAGAGCCACACCTAATATCAAATTGATTTCGGGAGTAGCATAACTACAACTCAACTTTTAACTTCGTTTAATCCAAGCGGGATTGTTTATTTACATTTCTATTTTGGATTAGCATTATTTTTCATTTGTTATTGAAAGTTTTTAAACATGGATGTTCCATTGAAAAAAACTTCATCCGGAAAGAGACCAAAGAAGAAAAGATTTTAAGGAAACATGTATCGGAAGAAATCTCTGTCTGAAAAAGGTATTATTTCTTTTGAAAATGTTTCGCCAAACAAAAGTTCATCGGCGAAAAAATTGCCAAGTGCACACAAGATTTCAGAAGCTTACCAAAATGATGTTTCAGTTGAATTTCAAGGTTATAGACTAATCGACATTAGTTTATTATTTTCCCAAATTGAAAAGTTACTTTGTTGCTCTGTGTGTTATGGTAAAATAAAAATGAGTGAAAAATCCACTGTAGGATTATTTTCAATATTTCAGTTCACATGCAGAAAATGTAGCATTGAAAAAAAACTTAATTCCTGTGAATTGATTGGTATAAAAAAATATACCTGAAATCAACAGACGGTCTGTTTTGGCCATGCGCTATATAGGCCACGGATTGTCTTCGCTCGAGACGTTTTGTTCTCATATGTGTTTGCCAAATCCAGTGTCTCAGATAGCTTACGACAGAATAAATGCAAAGATAGCTGATATAAGTGAAGCGCTTGCAAATGCATCGATGAAGAAAGCTGCTGCTGAGGAAAAAATTATTGATCGCACCGTAAATTCTGTTGTAGTTAACGAATTACGTAATTAAGTAAGAGAAAGAATTAAGTAAGAGAAAGTATACTTACCTACACTTTTAAGGATTTTCTATTTTTCTTCGGTAATTTGAGAAAAAATATCAATCAAACTGAACGAAGAAGTTTCAAATGTGCGTTGACTTTAATAAAAGACACAAATCACACACACATTTCACTAACATTACAGGAATTTTATTTGCATTCAAAACTCTCACCTTTTGTTTAAGTTATTGTAGTTTTATTGTCCTTTGATGATAGACAAATAGCCTGTTGAACTTTTTCTTGCTTATGTCTTTTTCGACAGGGTGATGCGTATCTTGCAGAACACTTATGGCTTTATATTTTTCTTGATAGAGTTGTTCAGGTAGCATTTGAAAATTTTCCTTTCAACTCAAACGTTTCATGCCCTCGCTAACGGGTTAACGTTGCACTTACGGCAGAAGGTTTCAAACCCGTAGCTTGCCAACACCGGCCATGAGGTCGTGACCATAGCCACTGTATTACCACTGCCATTTCTGGATATCAGATAGTCGTTTAATTAACACCACTTTTTTATTCTGTGAGTTTATTCAGATGAAATTAGGACTATTCAATGAGTAAGTGTCGCACTATAAAGTATCACGAGTGTGATTGGTGACGGACTTGGTACCTTTGAACCTCTGTCAAGTGACGAAAACGACACCTGAGCTGGCACGCCTCTCTCCAAATTACCAGACCTTCCCAACAGGAGAGAACTTAGAGATTTGACAGATTTAACATATATCGGCCCCTCTACAAGTCGGTCTTCTGTGACACTAAAGCTCGAACTTTTTATTAGCCATCCAAGAATTAGTAACTATAACTAATCTGTTACCACGGCCATCATAATACTATGTAATTCAAATTATAATCAATAGTTGCTCAAAATGATAGTCTATAGTATGAAGCATTGGACGTTAGATATTAAATCAAATATGATAGATTCGAAGTTGGGTTTAGTGAAGTCACACTTTAAGGTGTGTAACACTTATTTATTATTTTAGGTAGAGTTAAAAACAGCCGACAAATATAATAACAATAATTAACGGTAAGAAACATGATGGTTTTTCAGTTACTACATTTATCCCTCATTTGGCCTGTACTGAAATTGGTTGGGTAACAGAGGGCGCTTTGCTACCTGGAACAATCAGTACACAGTTATTAAGACAAGAGTGGTTACAATAGCATTTATGTAAAAATATCACTCTCACATCATATGAATTTGTCGAAAAGTATTGAATTTATTTAAATTCTTTGTGGAAAAAATAGAGAGAGATAAAAGGATCTTTTCTAATATCTTTACTCTTATAGTGGTTGCATAGAGTATATAGTTTAAATAAGTTAGGAATAATTTTAAAAATAGGAAGTAATGATTAACCCCCTTTGATAGTTTTTATTAATTTAAATACTTATATTTGAGTTCTGTTATAATGCTGAAGTGTTTATTGAAAGCAAATATTATTGTGTCTATAAGAAGTTTTTTAAAAGTAAAAGTTCAAAAATTAAAAATTAACTAGAAAATTATTTATTATTAATAAGCATGAGTTTTAGAGACATTTAAAATGTGATGAACCTGGAAAATTCCATCGCTGAAGAATTTTTTTATAAAAAAATTCATTTATCAATTCATCCTTGAAATTTCAAGCTTGTCGATTTCAATAACCAATTGAAAATGTCCATGAATTTAAAGGGAAATGGGGAAGAAAAATGCAAACTAAAATATCTACAAATAGAAAATATCGTTACAGAATAGAAACATTTCTATAGGAATAAGGATAAAATTGCGGGTAGACTGTAGGAAATTTATTGATGCATTAAACTCAAATTTACCTTTTAACTTGCAAAATGTTTATAAGAAAACTATATTTATTTAAAAAGAAACACAAACAATATCTTTTCCTTACAGCTGTGATCAAAAGTTTTTCAAACAAGTTTTTGTGTTTTCAGCGATCTTTTATTGAAGGCTTTTTATATATAAGGGACCGTACTCTACTTCATGAATTTTAAAATTTATCTTTATAGAAAAAGAGAAATGTTTTATTTGATAGGGAACACATCTTACCCATAGAGAACTTATGTTTATTTTTTTTGAAGGACGAACTCCAAATTTCGAATTGAAAAAGTGAAGTTCATTTTTATATTTATCATTTGTTTGTATAGACAATGCGTTTATTCATTAAGGTTTTTATGGACTTTCATATAATACTAATAAACAAGATATATCAAACCACCTAGATTGATTTTATGCGATCAATTTTGTTTTCTAAATTTTTAAACTACATTTCATTTTTTGAAGAAATAAAAAGTTTCCACGAATAATAATTCATTTTTACCTCTGAATTTTAGTAGACTAGTGATCATGGTTACTTGCTGTGAGTGAGTGAATATTAACGTCGCACACACACTGTTCAGCTACACGAGGGCTTTTGGCGACGGACCACGTAATTTTGAACCATGGTCAAGTGACATGACGACACCTGAGCTGGGGGCATCCTCTTCTCCTACTAACTACCACACCACACCAATGGGAGAACGTTTTAGCTCTCGACAGATTTAGCGTGCATCGCTGCCCTACACGGAGGGTAGGTACTGGACTCGAACTCGTGACAAAGCCAGCCACGATCCGATACCGATACCTATACCACTCGGCTACCGCGTCCTCATGATCACTTGCTAGTGGCCGACCTTGTCGAGTCGCGAGTTCGAATCATGATAAGCAGATAAGTGTGTTTAATAGATTGTCTTATAAGCTTAAGGTGTCGCCCATTAGGTATAGTAGTTAGCGACGCTGACTGTCGTGTCGTAGAGCCTGGGTTCAAATCCCAGATCAGACATGGATATTTGTAAATGTATAGTGCCTTTGCGGAATGGGGTTACTATAAATAGCCGTTGAGCCGCAAGTCCTCTGGTGAGGGTGGAAGGGGAAGAGAGGTGAGAGGACTCTGACCACCCCCTGGGTGTTCTCCCTCAAAATTGAGGTGGAATATAGAAGTCCAACCTGTCTCAGGCTCTGGAAACTTTCATTACTTCCCTTCGGGAAGGACACAACAACATAAGCTTAAGGTAGGAAACTAATTGAGATTTCTCCCACGGTTCAGAATTTTTAATTGATCATAACTCGATCAGTCCAAAATAAAAATAATTATTTTTATAATAATGTCTGATTCTTCGGTGTCCCTAACTACACCTAACTGTCCGAATTGCGGCAACTTACGCACGCGGCTCAAATTACGAGGTCCATCACCAATACTCCTCGTGTTGTTTTAAGTGCGACATTAATGAACACTCTCTTACTCAAGCTACAGAAATTTAAAAATTATTTTATTGGTCATTTTTCTGCAAGTTATAAATGTCAGAATTTTGTTTAATGTAGCATATAATTTTTACTATCGCATTTAACAATTATAATCCTTAACATCATTTTCATTACACAAATCTATACATCTTTATATATAAAAATCTTCTGTGCGTATGTATGTGACTAAACTCCTCCTAAACGGGTAGGCAGATTTTAATGATATTTTTTGTGTGGGTTCTAGTGAATTCGAGAATGGTTTAGATTCACAATTCGGTCCAATATCGCAATTAGTTAAAAATATATTAATTATAAACATTAAAAATATTCAGCTCACAATATTCACCTGCATTGTTGTAACAACGTTATTGTTATAAAAATGACGTAAGTTGGCGTCGAAAACAGATTTTCAGCCAAACTGGCTAAACGGGATCTTTATTGTTACAAAAATGCAGAGGAATGATGCTTTTTAGCGTTTTTAATTAATATCTTTTCAAATGATCTTTATATATGTAATTCTTCTGATCGCGTGTATGTGGCTGACTCCTCCTAAGCGGCTGGACCGATTTCAATGACATTTTTTGTCTGGGTTTAGGTGGATTCGAGAGAATGATTTAGATTCACAATTCAGTCGAATATCGCAATTAGTTAAAAAAATATTAATTAAAAACCTTAAAACGCATAATTGTTTTACCCCAGTGTGCTGTTTATTCTGCTAATGCGCGGCAAGGGGAAAAAAAGAAAGAAGCGGGGAAAATTTTCCAATATTTTCACTGTTTTTAAAATTGCAATCTAATTTTTCTATCAAAATCAGACAAAAAATAATCACAGAATCGGAAAGATTATTCATTTCCCCACGATGCGGCATATCTCTTTATGTATATAATTCTTCTGTGGGCGTGTATGTAACTGAACTCCTCCAAAACGGCTGGACCGATTTCGGTTTAGATGATATTTTTTGTGTCGGTTCAAGTGGATTTGAGAATGTTTTAGATTCACAATGCGGTCCGATATCGCAATTAGTTAAAAATGAGCCAAAATTATGCAAGGGCGCGCGATTGTTCATAAAAAATCATGGACAATATTCTTGAGGCCACTATTTTGAGTGGCAAACTTCAAGGTGAAGTTGTACTTCTACCATAGATCCCAACGATTCTTTCAGACTCACCTACCCATTCAAATGTTTTCAATTTCCAATTCGCTTGGCATTTGCCATGACCATTAATAAGTCACACGGTCAAACAATGACAAGTTTTTGGCTTAGATTTAGAAAATCCTTGCTTTTAGCACGGCCAATTATATGTTGCATGTCTGAGGTTTGGCAAACCATCGCATTTGTTTGTTTATACACCTCAAGGATTAACCAAAAACATTGTACATTCAATGGCATTACGATAATTTTTTTTGTACATTAAAAATATTCCTGCTATGAAAATAGCTCGAGTTTTATCTCTTTTACCCTTTAATCAAAACAAGTTTAAGTTTTTATTTAGAAGAGCTTCTATCTTCAACTATGTTCATAATAAATATATACTCACACGCAATCGGTAGGTCAAATTGATGATGTCAGGTATTGTAATAACTTTCTTAGTAAAAAATTTCATCAAAACGGTCCAGATTGTTATAATTTATTCAAAAAAGTTTGTAATTTACGGATTTAAGACATGTGTACAGGACAACGTCTTTCGAGACGGCTAGTTACTTATAAATAATTAATAGGTTTTATTGTGTGTGTTTTTTCTCTCACCAATGCTCGATAAACCTACTGCTACTCGTACATATATCATGATAAGGTGAATTATCCTCCCTTAAGAAGATTGATCTCAATCAACTTAGAGGAACTCCTCCTCCTAGTCATCCTTGATACTTCGAAACGAATACAGGAGATAAATTCAAGCTTATGTTTTGGAAATATTATACTGCCTTCTCGCGCTTTGTGAGCGGCCGTATAAAAACTCTCAACTTTTTGTCAGGGTCAGAAGATAATTCCGAAATGCCATTAGTGTTAGTCTGAGTTGGTCTCCCCTTCCCACATCTTGACTTGTTTGGAATTTAAAAAGGACGTGTTCCTTTAGAACCTTCTTCTGTTTTTACTCTTTCTAGAAATTTTTGGATTCATGGAGATTGCTAGACAATCTGGGATTAGCAAAAGCAACATTAATCAGCATGAGCTTAAAACATGCATAGTAGTCACATTTTCTTCAAGAAAACAATGAAGATATGCTGAAGGAAAGAAAATTTTAGTTTAACCAACTGATGTAAGTTGTGCAATCTAAAATTCCAATGAATGAACCTGAAATACTGTTTACAAAGAATAACAAAATTTGTGAAATCAAATTGCTATTGTTCAGTTGTATGCATTTAATAAAGAAAATCGTAAATCAAAGAGAAAATACGCCTTGATATTCGCTATTGGTTGAACAAATGAAGAAACTGAAGACCCATTGAACAATTATCAGTGAAAATATATTTTATTTTTAAGGTATCCGACTATGTTCGGAACCGTGATTTTGTAAAAGCGTATAAATGGATAATATTTATGATATTTAGTGTCACACTTAGATTAGAAAATGTATATAAAAATTTTTTAAGAATATATTATTGCAGTAAAAAATTATTTAAGTAAAATATTTTGACAAAAAATGAACCAATTTTTAAAATATTCTCCTTTTGTGAAAAATGCTTCTATTATAATAATATTTGCTTGTATATAGCTCAGACCTCTGTACAGAGGCTCAACTAGAATTTTTGAAATATATAACTTAGAAGTGGGTTTATCCATATTTTGCGACAACAAAGGGGAACAATTTTAAGAAAAAAACGCAGATAATTATTTCCATTGGTGGTAACTCTCAAAATAATGTGAATTTTTCAAAAAAAAATAGTTCAGTCTCTCTGGAGAAGTATTTGCTTTATATAAGCAAAATATTATTTTAGAAGCATTTTTTATAAAAGGAGAACATTTTGAAAAAAAGATTATTTTAAGTTAATTTTTTGCCAAAATATTGTATTTAAATATTTTTTGTCAAAATGTCCTTAAAACAATTTTACACATATGTTCTTATTTAAGTGACACTAAATATCATGAAAATTATCGATTTATGCGCTTTTTTTAAAAATCACGGTTCCGAACGTATTCGGGTACCTTAACTTTACAAAAATATTTTTTTATTTAATGCCGTTGTCCAAAAGATCGCATCAAAATATACAGTTTCCACAAAACCATAAAACAAAGGGTTGTAGATTTTGTTAGTTTTTTAAATGAGAGTGGACGTAAAAGAGTGTCTTCAACAGAAAAAAAACTAAATTGCCTTTTTATTCAAATATCAGCTGTAATTTTTCATCGCAATACTTTTTGGCATCCATTTACTCACCTTTCGGTATTCTAAGAGCATGAAAAATCTCTGCTATCTGCTCTTGAAATACCACAATATCACCAGCATTTCTAACACTTTATCCTGAATATCAAAGAATCCGCAGGCTTAGGGCAGGATTAGAACGGTTTACCGTTGACTTTTATGGACTAGTCGGTCCCTCTTGGCAAGCGAGATGAAAAGAATAATGTGGCCACTGTCCAAACAGGCGGAAGTGAAGATTTCCCTCCTCCAAGTCATTGATTATGCATGCAGCGTCTGGATGAAAATTTTCCGGTCAGCTCCCTGCTTCTACACAATGGCCCCCACAAAAATTGGAAATTTTCCCTTTACACGAGCCAGGAAAACTCCTGATAGCAACCAGACGTGAGAATGGGAAGTATTTGTTTCTATTGCGGGGAACATTTTGTTTCTGTTGCAAAGTGTCGATAAGCAAAGCATTTTATGGTGGGAACAAAAAGAATGTCAAAAATATTCTAGATATAAGAAAATATATTTTGTAGGCTGCCAAAAAAGAAGTCTATAGTTCAACTTTCCTTTTAAAATATCAAACCATAAATGTTTGCTATAACTCTTATTTGAAATTCAAATGTAATTCACACACAACTTCTGGAGTTTTAGTTTGCGTAAATTTACGGATTTTAGATTAATTTAATTCTATTTTAATGTAAATTTTCAGTTATTTAAATTATTAATAACGACAAGGAACTTGGAATAAAACTATAAATTATTTTAAATAATACCAAACTTATAGTTAGGAACAGTCATTTAAGGTAGTTGAAGTATATTGCATTATATATATGTTCAATTTTTGCATAACTTTTCATGTTTTGTTTTAATTATTACATTTATGTCGCTTTCTGGCTATTCAAAGAATTATTAAAAAGTACTTCGAGTATAATTTCTTATACCTGTATATTCAATTACACATTACTTTCAAATTCTTGACGTTGCTAGTCCTGAGTAGGCCCTACATCAAAATTCCTTGGGAGCCCTTTCTTCGAAAATAAAAATGATCACAAAAATAAAACTTATTTGAAAGCTCAAAATATCATACATGCTGGGCCCCCTATAGCTTGGAGGCCCCGTATCATTGATACGGCGGTAGCTACGCCCCTGTTTCAAATTAATACACATACACACATATACTTTTACGTATATATATATATATATACTTAAAGAGAACTATATATTTTATAAGGGTAACGATTACCTGCATATTAAAGGTTTGCCACAAGGTGGCCCTGCGAGCAACTGTCTTGTCAATTTATACTTACATTATTTTTAAAGTAGTTACATTAATAATTCTAAATATTATATTTATCGTTATATTGATGACATAATCATTTTTAGCAAGCAAGTCAATTCTATACCTAATACTAATTTTTATCCACAATATCTTAATTTAATACAGACAAATAGTAACAGCAATGAAGCAAATTTTTTTGACATACATATCAAATTAATAGATAATGTTATAGTTTCTAATATTTATGATAAAAGAGAAGATTTTAATTTCAGTATTATAAAAGTTCCGCATTGGGAGAGTAATGTACATATTTCTATAATCAGAAATATTGTTATTAGTTATATACAACGCAATAAGTTTCTGGTGTCAAAAAAATCAGAAATAATAAATAACTATAAACATTTTACTAAATATTGCTTAAATCAGAAATACCCAATTAATTTTATTAATAGTTATATGAATAAAACTATTCAAAATTGTATGGATTAAAAATTCTTAGATTAATAATAGTTTAATACTATAAATTTACACATTTCATAGTTATAATTACCTCCATATTCTATTATTAGTTTTTAACTAATAATAGAATATATGAATAGTAATATAATAATATATGAATTAAATAATAATAAGTAAGTTTATTACTTATTATTATTTAATTCATACATACTCTAGTGTCACTAAAGTTATGGTAATTTGTAACTCACTTATTAATTTTTGTTTCTATTCTTTTTATACTTTTGTTAAGTGCTACATTTCAGCCGTTGACATGCTTTGAATCTGTATTAGGGTCCAGAATCTGGCAATAACTTATTTATTGCACTCAGATTTAGCGTGGGCTCTGCATTTTCAAGTGCAATTTTTAAGTAAGTTACCTCTATCTTGTAATGGATTTAGATATTCCTATCCATTACTTTCAATAGGTTTTTGCTCAGTATTATTTACATAAAGGGGGAAGGTTGGCAGGCCAAAAAACATGTTCAACTCCACTTTCATATAAATTATTTTATATATTAGCTGTCCTAAGTCAGCAATGTTTATAATACTGCAGCATCCATTTTATAATTTTTAATTTAGCGTCCTTCATTGTATGATCTCTTTACATCTATGTGTTTGTTTCGAATGTGATTGATGAATGTTTATCTCTTGTTTGTAGAGAATTAGGCTGTGTGTGCGTGCGTGCGTGCTAGAAGCTGAGGTGTAAACTTCCCTCAAAAAATTATTGTTGTGTGGGAGGGATTTGAACCCTTAAATCCCACCCTTGTGTACGCTGCTGATAGATGTAGCTTTTTAATGAATTTTTTTCTTGTTCATATATATGCTTAACTTATATTTGAATAAGTAATATTAATATAAAATAATATATGTTTTTAATTTCGCAGGTAAATAAAAATATTTTCTTGCGTTTATTTACCGTACTAAATGAAAATATAAAGCTATCAACATTGATCACCTTATTATAAATGTGAAAAAATGTAGGATTGAAAAAATTGTGACATTATAGGCTTTCCTTAAGAGAAACTCAAAGTTATTTGAGTTCTATGACTCAAGCAAAATGATTAGCGAGCTATTTTTCATTTGAACTTAAGTGTGTGATAGTGAGTTATTTTTTTTCTTTTATTTATATTTTCTATATGAAGTTCATAAAATATACCCAAGAAAAAAAATTTCGACAAATCCCAATAATACAGTCTTTTTTTCAACAACTGTGGGTGGGTGTAGTTGTGCAAAAATAAATATAAGCAAAATAAATTATCCAAATAACACAGAAAGAAGGAAAAATTATTAAAATAATGAAATCGAAAACTAAGAACAACACAAACCTATATTTTTAAAGTGAATTGACCAAAATGGGAAAATATTCTGTTTTCTTCAGGTCTCCCCAACTTAGGATGGTGGAGCAGGGTTGACCTTCCTTTAAGGTATCCCAACCCTCCCATTTAGCAGAAAATTTAAGTGCAAGAAAAATTGTAGAAAATAAACCAAGTTTGACAAAGACTTAAGCCTAAGCTGTGGTTCCAACAAGACGGCGCAACATGTCACACAGCTCGTGCCACAATCGATTTATTGAAAGACACGTTTGGTGACCGCCTAATTTCACGTTTTGGACCTGTGAATTGGCCTCCAATATCTTGTGATTTAACACCGCTAGACTATTTTCTGTGGGGCTAGGTAAAGTCATTGGTCTATGCGGATAAGCCACAAACGCTTGACCATTTGGAAGACAACATTCGCTGTGTTATTGCCGATATACGGCCACAAATGTTGGAAAAAGTCATCGAAAATTGGACGTCCCGATTGGACTACATCCAAGCCAGCCGTGGCAGTCGTATGCCAGAAATCATATTTAAAATGTAATGCCACAAGGTTATCTTTCGAATAAAAAAAATTCATGTCAATCGAATAATACATCGTTGTTTTATTGCAATTTAAAGTTTTATACCTCTAAAAAAACACCCTTTACATGAAGTAAAAGTACAGAATCTGTCAAAATGAATATCTTCGTTTAGTGATATTAATAACTTATACATTTATATATTCCTTCTTTTAATTTACTCACATCATTTTTTTCCATACAAATCGTAAATTTTATTACACTGATTTTCGAGAACATATCTACCGTATAAAAAGGAAACATAGTTGATACCTTAAATAATGGCAGAGAAAAAGTTATTCACTAAGAAGTCCTTTTGAAAAACAAAAGGAAAAAATTCACATACTTCCCTCTGTAACTCCTATACGCGGTAATTATTCTTCTAATTTCGCATTTTTTTTATCTTTGAGTTAAAGCACCAGTAAATCTAAAAAGCTTCCAGGGGTTGCAGTGAAAAATTACACGAAATTACTTTTTTAATTTCTTGTGAAATCCTAATTGTTACGCGAATAATTATTAGCTAAACAAAGGTTTTGAAATTAAGATAGGCTGTTTTTTCATCTTGTATGAAGGTACAGAACAAAAAAGTGAATTGAAGAACGCCAGAGAACTGACGGATAATTAGCCGAAAGGTAAATTTTAATTAAAGCCCACTTACAGTTCGCTTAAGATTAATTTATTGAAGAGGGCCAAAATTAAGAATTGCTTTTGAAATGTCATTTTTGTTTCGTATTTTTTTCCCACCTGAATCGAAATATTCTTTTGAGATTAATAGATAATAAATTACACACGTGAATTTTTTATCGTGGTTGTTTATTTTACCTAATGTTATTTAAAAGTAGAATTGTTAAGATTAAAAGTGTTTGTCACTGCACCAAATATTATTTGATAAATTTTGTCTTCCCTAACGAAGTACACATAAGTTGATTTAAAGCATGGAAAGTTGTATACTTGAAAAACAATTTTTTTAAATAATAACTCACAATTCATGCTTTTATGAAAAGGCAAAAAATAAATCATTAAGTTTATAATATTCCTCTGGTTCTTGTAATATTACTTGAGGGCAAAAACAAATTTGTATTTTTATTATTAGAAAAAGAAATTTTATAGAAAAATATTATTTTATTTTACGCAAATAACTATTTTATGTATTCAGTTTAAAATTATTACATAATATCAATGATTTATTGACTTTGCACGTATAAAAAAAAGTTGTCGTAAAATCGATAAATAAATTTTTATTTTATATATATAAATGTAATAATTCCCAGTAATTTACAGCTTTTAATTTATCTATGGTCCAGTCCTTCAGGACAACCGTTTAATTATCTGAACTAGCTATCAGTCAAACGGGAAGATTTGAAACTACATCCATCCACCCCACCCACACTCCCAAAAAATCATGTAATTTCCCGCTGGGTATAAATAGTGAAATCTCTGGAAAAACCCTCCTCTTCTGTCCTTGTCCTATCACCATGTAGTCGACTGCAGCACGTAGTAGTTTAGTTTTCTTTGTTTTATGTTTTATGTGTCTTGACGGCTTCTTGTGATGTTGGAACACAATATTATTATTAATATGCTTATGTGTTTCAAGATGTCCAATAAACTGGATTAACTAACAACACTGCCTCGTCAATAACACGGTAATAACCTCCACTCGCCACGACATACAGTTATCATCACTACTCGCCAGCAATGTTATAGAAATATATATATATATATATATATATATATATATATATATATATATATATATACCGTATATTCCGGTGTGTATAAGCGCACCTTAAAACAAAAAATAAGATCAAAATTTACGGGTGCACGTTATACGTCAGGTATAAAAATGATTTTTGAAAATTAAGAAAAGATGTGTAATAATTTTTATATGTATGCAATTACTGTTAACTTTAAAAAATGACATATTTTATCAACTTTTATTATTATATGAAAGGAAAAATTCGGCATATTCGTCTTCCGCTTTACCTTCAAGCACGTCATCGAATTCTATTCCATTTTCCCCATCAATGTTACTGTCATCCATAAATAAATAATCATCTTTCGTTCCATATAGATCGTTAGAAAACTACATTTTTAATGATTTTTTAATTGTCAGATTTAATTTTCTTTTTTTGTGTTACCCGCTCACACTCTATTTCTAGATTTCAAAAACAAAAAAAAGAGAATTCACTTGTACATTTCAAGTTTCTTCGTGAATATACCTTAAACTTAAAAAATGCAGTTTGAAAGTGTAGGTGCTTGTTATATATATATTCACCGGAGTATGCGGTATATACCATCTTATTTCTCACATATAGTTTCCCTTATTTAAGTATATTTTTTTTCATTTCTGAACTAATATACATATTATCATAGTTCAATTTGAGCGCAATGCGCTAGTTGGAAGTGTTTCAGAGAACTCTTAAATTCAAAATGCATAGAAGAAAATTTAATTTTTAAATTGCATTACTTAGATTTATTATTTTATAATTTACATTTAATTTATTTGTCTCAATGTTATTGCAAGTATATTTTAACGAAATATTACATTAATACAAATATATTGGTTTTCAGATTTTATCTGCAATATATTTAATCTCGTATCTTATATTATTTTTTAAAAATAAATTCCCAAATATTTTCACATTTTTAGAACATTTCGAACTTAAGGTATTCCTAAACTCGTGACTACCCTAAAATCGTGATTTTCTTATGACTTTATTTTATAGAACGTCTCATCAACTTTGTAAAAATACCAAGTTTTTTATTTCCTATACACTAGAACAAAAACTACAAATGTTTTAGTAAAAGCAGATGCCATAATTTTAAACAAGATTTTAAACTTTAAAATGCGTTTTACTCGAAATGTGTTTTTTTTTTCGAAAAGCTCAAACGGGAACAGCGATTGCTCATAAAGTTTTAAGAATAATTAACTGAATTTTTTGTGTATATTCTGTGTAATAGTAGAAGTGTTTTAACCTTCAGATTCATCAATCGCTGCTTTATTAAGAAAATTACAGTCCTTTATGTGAATATAATCACTGTTTTTTTAAGAAATTTCATATAATAACCAAGATAACGTTCTCTAGATTTTTTAAAAACTAAAATATTTCTTATCCTGAAGATCATTTCAAAAAGGAATACCAAAGTAACGCATCAAAATTGAAAAATTGAGAATTTGTTCATCAAATTTTTCTACAGAGCGGGCCGCGTTTATGTGATTTTTTTGTAAACTTTTACCAGCTTTTCCCATTTTAGTTATAATAATTTCTTTTTCTCTTCTTAATTTTAGCATTTTTTTTTTCTTAAAGTGTACTGAATAAATCTACCCCCAAAAAAAAAAAAAAAAAAATTCCATGTCCCCATTTTTTTTTTAAAAAAGTTGTAGCAATTAGTCGGATACCTTAAAAAGGAACAAAATACCTATTATAATACCTGACGAATGGTATTTGTGTGCATTCATATTTCGAATATAAACAACTATCTTTAAATCTATTTATTCCTAAAAAATACCACGAGATTCCACCGTACAGATAAGACCCACCACTACCTATTCACTTCCACACTTGAGTCAATACCGTACAATTTACGGTATCATTCATAAATTCGGATGGCATGGGACAACGTGGCAATGCCATAAAGCTGCTGAACGTGAGAATATCCACGTTCTGGCTAAACGGGGATATAAAGTAGGATGGACGCCTCCCTCACGAGCAACGGCTGTCACTAACGACTCCGATTTGGGACGTAATGAATGCAAAGATGACTGCGGTGCCCAAATCTCTGCCACTCCCCAGATATTTCCAAACATGCATTTGTTTAGACTGGTGTCCGAAATGAACCGTGATGGGACAGGTGATTTGGCTGGATGGTTCTTTTGGCGTTTTTAGACTCTTGGGATGTTCGAATTTATTCTGTTTATGTTTGGTGAGGAACCAAGGATTGTGTATCGTTTGGCTAGTGGATGGAAACTGTGTTGCTGTTTTGTGATGTAGGGTGAGTCTGGAGTGTCATATGACGACGAAAAGTTTTTGGATGCAATGGTATTTATGAGTTGTTTCGTAGAATTTTATGCTGGACGTGGAATTCAGTTGCATTCAGATTATAAAAAGATACAGCCCGAAAATTGTAATTTATCTTAGAAAGTTTTTGTTTCGAGAAATGTATTATGCGTAATATTTTCATACATTTGTATATTTGTTTACGAGTAATCTTGTAAGAACTTCTTAGAAATCATAAGATTTAGTTTTATTTGGAATAACAAGAAAAGAAGAGCTTCAAACAAAATTGATTTTAAAGCTTACCTGGGTTCAATGTCAAACAATAAAGTCATCCTTCTGAGATGTCTGATATTATATTTTTTTAAACAAACAAATGTTTTTTTTTAATTTTCATCTTTCGAAATATTCTTTTTTTTCTTCTTCATATCATGTTTTTCAATTATTGGCACTGTTAGAGTATTCCTAAAGTTCTATTTCAGTTCACTAACGTGTTTCTATTTATACCTAACTGAATCGTGGAAAAAAGAAACCCCAAATATGTTATGTTATCATCTGAGGATAAAAATAGCTGATCTAATAAAAATTAAGAATTCGAAATTATTTATATTGGGAATACTATTATTTAACGAAATATGAAAAATTCTATTACCTTGTTTTTTTTTTAGAATTACATTGATCTATAGCTTTAAAAATTTTGAACAATTTAATTGAATTTAAAAGATTTATTTTTTCCACTGATTTATTTATTTAGAATTTTAAGAGATAAAATTTTCTCATTTTCATAAAACATATAAAATGGAAAGAACTTATGAGAAACTAATCTGGACGATAGAGGTTTAGCGGATTTGGTAAATTTGGTGTTTGATCTTGAGAAGAAAAAAACAGAGAGTATCCAGTTTTCTTAAGATTTCCAATTTTTCGAATTAGAATTTTTTGACATTAAGATATTTTTGAAATGCACATAACTGTTGTTTTTCATACAAGTTTTAATTTATTTGATGTTGATTTCAAATTACTGTGTTGTTAGTTTTCCAAAGAAATTCTTATTTTTTAATTTTTTTTTTATTTTAAACTTAATTTTATTTTTAAAAAAATAAGAAGATCATTTTAATAATAAGAAGAAAAAAATAATTTTTAAATCCAGTTTATCATGTACTCAGTAATTATTATTATCACTTTCTTTTCAACTGTAAATCTCTCAATGGATTGCGTGAATGTGGATTTCAATAAAACTGATAAAAGAATATGGTTTTTCTGCAGTACATGAATTTTCACATCGATGTTAAACTTTGGGGAAAATTAAACATACTAGCAAAAAAGTAAAAAAGTAAATTTTCTTATTCATGTTAAAAACATATAACTTAAATTAAGTATTTTCTTTTAGTTTAATAGGTTAAAATGTTAGTTTCCTCTTTTAAAAACTTTAATTGTTATTCTCAGCCAAGACCCATAATTTAATTATTTCAATCAAATATATAAAAAAATGATAAAAAAGATTGGTGATTTTCCGTTTTACCAGCACAAGCGATAAAGTAACCAAAAATGATACAAGCAACGCCAAACTGAACATTTCCACTGGTAACCTTTTACAACCACATTTTCAAAACAAGTCTCGATCTTTTCTTATCTGTAACGTCTTTATCATTGTACCAAAAAAATGGATTAAACCCAATGAGAACTAATATTTATTAACATTTTTATGTGTATATTGTGCGTTGTCACTAATAAAACCTACTTGGTGAGATTTTCGTCGGCGAAATAAAAAAAAACCAAATATTTTAATTATATAATATTACTTTCTTTTACTTCCCTTTCTTTTTATACAAAAAGATGTATTAATGTATGGATATTTCTATCATAATAAGTATGTTTTGACTCTCATCAACTTGTTATTAACTAGATACATTCTTAAATGGCCTCGCGAATTACATTGAGTCTGAAGTAATATTATGGAAGAAATTTTGGCAACATCACAGAAATAAAAAAATTTGCGTAATATTATGATTTTAATATCATTTACCATAATCATGTCATCTGAAACGTTTAACTTAAATAATAAAATTTATAATATTTATGTGGAATGATGAACCCAATGAGTTGCAAATGAAATTCTCAATCACTCTAAAATTAATTTTAACATAATAGTAGGATGAAAATACTCACACATAAAATTTGTTTTTTACAATTACTTAATCTAAATGCTTTGTTTAAGCATTTAATATCGAAGCGAAAATATTAAAAATATTCTGTAAGTCCAATTGTGAAAATCCGTTCCGATAAACCAAATTAATATTGCTCGGCTTACAAAATCTTTTTAATTTCAATATTGATAAGAAAAAACAGCTCTTACTTATCATCGCAACCTATTGACGACATTATATAAAACAAAGGAATTCTGGGCTGTCAACCTGATTAATTATTAATTGAGTTGTCAACACTGGTGTAGCTAGTTCTGAGTGGGCACTGTATCAAAGTTACTTAAGGGTGCCTTTCAAGGGGCCCTTTAACATTTTGAGATTTTTTGCCTACACGTTATTACTGATACGGCGGTAGCTACGTCCCTGGTTGGCAATCATTGCGATAATACGTAAGTACCGAAAAAACTTACTTCTAAGTATAAACTCGTATTTTGATTACCAGATATATTAGGAAAATCTCATCTGTGGGATTTCATTATGCTGTTATCATTTTATTCTAACTTTAAACTTCATTATATTGAATTAAAATGCAAAGATAAATTATTGAGCTATCTTACTAACAAAAATATATTTAAGACGCTGAAATTTTATACTGATACACGTAAAGACTTTTTATATAGTAATTGATTCATTTCTGCATGCTCTAAACCTCAAGTTTCTTCCGCGAAAAAAAGTTTCTGTACTAATTAACTTCACTTCCATATCATCGCACAAAGTATCATGTAACTTCTTTTTATGTTTTTATTCAACTTCTGTCTTTCCTTTCCTTGCAGGCTGAACAACAAAGTAGTGGCCCTCAAAGAAATCCGCCTTCAGCCAGAAGAGGGCGCTCCTTTCACGGCCATCCGAGAAGGTAATCGATTAGTTCACCTTTTCCTGTCCCCCACCCCCTTTTTGCCCCGAAAAGTCCTTCGCCGTCTTTTCCAAAGTTTCCTGGAGAGAAGAGTTCTGGTGACAGGTCATTTAGAATGGTTCGGAGGACGACTGATTTCCGTGGCGTGACGGAAAGGTTTATCGGCGTCCTCGGGGACAGAGATACCTTTGGGGACTTTTAATTGAGTAGGAATGTGAAACTCGTGCTTACTATTTTGTTGGGTTTCAGGTTAATTTGGTTTACAGGAGCTAAAGTCAAAAAGGGACTTTAAAAAAAATTTTCTTATTAGGTATTACTGTTTCAATCCACCAATATAAAATAATAAATGTGGATTTTTAAAATGGAAGATCTATTCAGTGGTCTTCAAACTTTTTCGACTCACGGAACCCTTCTTCTTATAAAGAGCGGTTCTTAAACTTTCGAATGCCCCGGCCTTTTTTGTGTATCAACGCGGACCCTCAAGATTTTTAACACCCCACCTTGATTCCCAACATATGACTGTGGGTGATTTAAAGGTTCTTTAATAACCCTAAGACTGCCTCTGCTACTTATACAGACTTTATTAACGTTTTTTTTTCCTTTAAGAAAACAGCAAACCTCTTATACAAAAACTTACGTAGTAGTAATAACTATGTGTGTAGTTGCAAACAATAAAAAAACTGGACTAATATTCTTAATCGCCTTATATGTATGGTATAGTTGTTTTCATTGGGGCAATTTTGTAATCTAGTCTAGAATGGCACATATTTAAATTTTTCCACGAGGTCTTTCAGAATCTGCAAAAGAGGAAAATATTGACATTAAATGCGAAACCTCGCAGAGATTAGGAACCCCTACTATAAAGGGTTTGGGGGAACCCCATTCCACACACACAGAAGAATAAATCTTAAAATAGTAAAGAGTGTTTTTTTCCAGGTATAGAAGTTTAAGTTGGCATTACTTTCCAAGATGGCGACCGATTTAACAGCTGTCAAGTGATTTATTCTCAGTTTGGTTTGGCAATTCATCAAAACGATCATCAAGCAAGGCGTAGATTCGTCGAATGGGCCCAAAACGAGATTGCCGTTGTTCCCGATTTTCATAAGCGAATTTTGTTTAGCGATGAAGCGCACTTCTGGTTGAATGGCTACGTCAACAAACAAAACTGCCGCATTTGGGGTGAAGCTAATCCACAAGTGTATGTCGAAACACCGTTACATCCAGAAAAACTGACTGTTTGGTGCGTTTTATGGGCTGGTGGAATCCTTCTTCAAAAACGATGAAGGCCACAACGTTACAGTCAATGGTGATCGGTATAGAGCCATGATTACTAACTTTTTCATTCCTGAATTGAACAATCATGATGTCCAGGAGCTGTGGTTCCAACAAGACGGCGCAACATGTCACACAGCTCGCGCCACAATCGATTTATTGAAAAACACGTTTGGTGACCGCCTAATTTCACGTTTTGGACCTGTGAATTGGCCTCCGAGATCTTGTGATTTAACACCGCTAGACTATTTTCTGTGGTGCTATGTAAAGTCATTGGTCTATGCGGATAAGCCACAAACGCTTGACAATTTGGAAGACAACATTTGCCGTGTTATTGCCGATATACGGCCACAAATGTTGGAAAAAGTCATCGAAAATTGGACGTCCAGATTGGACTACATCCGAGCCAGCCTTGGCTGTCCTATGCCAGAAATCATATTTAAAATGTAATGCCACAAGATTATCTTTCGAATAAAAAAAATTCATGTCAATCGAATAATACATCGTTGTTTTATTGCAATTTAAAGTTCTATACCTCTAAAAAAAACACCCTTTACTTAAAGTAGACCAACATATTAGTGGTACATTTTGTGAAGACAAAGAAAAGTATTGTATTTGTTATTAAATGTTATTTTAATATAATTCATTCATTATATAAATTATAATAGCTTTGTGATCCAATGTCCATATGCTAGCATTTTGTGCCCAAATTGTCGAAATATAGTCTATTGAAATAAGATACAGCCACACAAAATTATTTTTTTATATTTTGTTTTTGTAGCCACTCACTTTGACAAACACTTTTCACTTAAATACATTGTTCTGAAGGGCATTATAATTTTTATGGCTGTGCCGGTGTATTTTGCATGAATTTGAGACCTAAAATTTAGATTTTAATGTCGAATCTGCTGATATTACAATAGATTGTTCCCTGTCCTCCTTTTTATTGTAAACTTTATTTTCCACAAATAAAAAAATGCACTTTCCATTAGAAAATTATTTAGTTTTACAAAACATTGTATTCACAAGCATAAAATTATTTTGTGGAACCCAGGATAGTAATCAAAAAAATATTCACATTCTAGTAGGTAGTACATACAAAGAAGAAAATATTTTAATATTCTTTTATTACATTATAATAAAAGTTTAAAAAATGTTACAAAATAAAGTTATATTATGTATAAATAAAATTTTCAGTTTTAATTACTGGGATAAGGGGTCGGCAACCTTGTAGCTGTGGCGTGCCAAACCAGTCTACCCAAGTGATTAAGGGTGCAACACTGTAGGAAATATTTGAAAAAATTATATTCTCGCAATGATGAATACAGAGTTAGAGAATAAAAGTCAAAAATTTAGAGTTCTATTATGAATTTTAATTTTGCATTTAAATGAGCAAATATTCCTACAATATAAATAAAAATTTAAAATTGTGCACATATTATACATTTTTTAAGAATATTAATTAACATAAGAAGCATAAATATTCCCTCCTTAATATAATTAAATAAAAAATATTTTATTGCGCATTCAACCCGACATGATTTTGTACATTCAGTCAAATAACTTCTTTTCGAAACCCAAATATTCGTCAAATGGAAAGACTTGTTGATACATATGTAGAGCCAAACGCAGAAAGCTGAGTACATGCAATTTTCTTCAAACCGTTAAATCTCTCTAGCAATTACCTCCAATATATAACGAAAATAGCTGTAGTTATCTTCCAAGTTTGTTCATAATTCCATAAACGTTGATTTCCATAATTAAGGTGTTATTTCTAACATCTTAATTATGGAAATCAACATTTAGCTATTAGCTCCATTTAATAATTTTCAAATTTGTGGAGTGTTGTAGAGTGCCACTGAGAATTGCACAGCGTGTTAAAAGTGGCACGCGTGCCATAGGTAGACGACCCCTGGTTTAGATGTTTATAGTTGTGAAAATCATAAGCATCGTGAATCTATATTTTGTACAAACATTTTTAATTTTCTTTTCAATTGTTGTGATTTTTGGAACCCCTGGGTATGCCTCGTGGAACTAACTCCACGGTTCCTTGGAATAGAGTTTGAAGGCCACTGATCCATGAAGTTAAAATGCATCATTGCAGATGAGAATTCATACAGTAGCCACATACAAAAATCAAAAAAGAATATAAATACAATGCTATTTAACATCATCAAATCTTTATTTAAGTTAACAGTTTATAGGTTTTAAAGTGTGGTATGTACTAGCCATCCAACCTTAGGATTGTATGATTAAAATAAAAAGAGAGTAAAAGACTTATTTACTCTGTAAATGGAAATCAAAATTATATTAGGGCATTATCTTTAAAAGGTACGGCTTTTTTACATTACAACGAAGCATGTTTTTATGTGGGGGATTAGGATCGCATAAAATCATCATTCAAAAAATTGACAAATTGGTTTAATAAAACTATGTTCATATACATTCTTAAATAAATGTTTTTTGCAAAGTATGTGAGGAAAGCATAAAAAGTTTCCATTAAGGAATATTTTTAAGATTTGCGAAAAAGCGAGAAAGGGGTTTTAAGAGCTTAAAAGGCTGGAAATTTTTTAAAGTGATCTGATGGGTAAAACTACGATCCATAGTTCTAC
Organism: Trichonephila clavipes; assembly: GCA_019973935.1. NCBI lineage: Eukaryota > Metazoa > Arthropoda > Arachnida > Araneae > Nephilidae > Trichonephila > Trichonephila clavipes. The sequence goes on from BMAU01004570.1 coordinate 118,907, forward strand.
AGATCATGTAAAAAAATAATAATAATTACTAATCCTCACCCCTTAGCCCTATTTTTCAAGCCATTTTCATATAATTACACACACACACATCAGGTAGATTCTTTTATAATATAAAGGTTTAATTTTGCGTCACGTGCGTTATCTCTATGGACCCAATGTGTCTTCATATAATGATTTAATCTCATAATCAAGGCCTTAAATGCAGTATTCTTACATATATATTTATGTTATCTCTATACTAGTAACATCCAAAATGTTCTTTAATATTGATACTAGGAAAAAAATAATTTCAAAATTTAATACTACCACAAAGGGGGTGAATTTTTGAAGAAAAAAATGATAAAAAGCATAGTTTTAGTAACATGATTTTTGACTCAAAGGTAATTATTTTTCTACAATATAAATAATCAAAAGCGATGGTTACTGTTTAGTGAGTAGTAAAATGTAACACTGTAACATTTCATAACCTAGTTCTCTCTCCGTGCATCATCAAATCAGTCCGATCTAAACTCTTCTCTATCTACTTTATTGTGCACTATACGTTTTTTTTTTTTTTTTAATTTTACACTGAAAAACTGTTAAATGTACCTTATGTGTTTTTTTTCTTATAACTATTTCCGAGTGTGTCCTCTGATCGCAATAAACGTTGAAAAGTACTAAAATGTCTGTTTCATTTTTTTCAAAAATTACTTTAGCTTTTTACCATAAAAAAAGCTCAAATATCTAAACTTCATCACCTCCCCACCCCTTCTATAGTTTTCTGTACTTATCATAAAAAAATTATTTTATTTTGCCTTTCATCTATATACTACAGAACATCTCTAGTTTTCATATTCTTAAAAAAAGAATTTCAATCCATCCTGTTATATGTATCATCCTTCATATTTTGATGTTTTCATTTTAGCCTCCCTTCTCCGTGGCTTGAAGCATGCAAATATCGTCACCCTTCATGATATCATCCACACCCGAGAAACACTCACCTTCGTCTTTGAATACGTAGTATGCACCCCTTTTTATGTTTCTTATATGAAATAACAAGAGTTTTTCACTCTTAATTGCAGACTTTATAAAAACTGAATCCTTGAGTATTATTTTAACTACACTTTTTTTTAAAAAAAAAATGTGATTAAAAAGTAATGCTACAAATTATTTTTATAACTATCCCTGGAGGATAATTAATTATTAACACAATATTTTATATACATATAAGTAATTTGAAAGCCGTTTCCTAGTGAAATGACTACCATTGAATTCAAATGCGAAAGAGGAAACAAGTAGTAAAATATGGGTGATAACAGTAGTTGTTCTAGTTATGGAATATCATTTTGTTGAGAAATATTTGTACTGTGTGGCGATGCTGTTATTTATTATTTCATTCGTTATAATCATAAATATAAGGGTCGCTTAAGAAAGTTTATAAAAAGTTTCCTATAAAATTCAACGTTTCATTAAAAAATAGGTACTAGGCTAAATATTTTTTAAATGCATATATTTAGAAAAAATTATATCTAATAGGCTGCATATTGGCTACTTAGCCTTTCAAACATCGGCATGATTGCAAATGTGAGAGCCAGTTTATGGTGGCACCATCTAGTGGAGGCCTCGCTACCAAATTTGGATGCTTAAATCAATTTTTAATTCAAGCCCTCGTCGGATGCTAAATATTGTCGTAGTTTTAATTTTGACGAGAGTACCTGAGACAAATAAGGGATCAATGAATCATTTACATGAAAATATGATATGCGTGCCTACGATTTTCGCATCCAGAAAATCTATCGACTACAGCTTGGGTTAAACCCACAACGTTGGTCTAACGAAGTGGTCACGCTATCTCTAAGCCACATCGAAACCAAAAGTAGAAATTGTTCATTAATAAATTACGGAAAATATGTCGATGCATATTGATGCTTTCAGTTTTATAAAAATAACAAGAGTCTTTTTAGAGAAAGAGAATTTTACATTCAGACAACATATTTTTATATTTTATAGAAACTGTACCATTTAAATTTTTTTAAATGTGCATATGAATATTTTTTATGTACACACGCGTATTATATGCTTTTATTTGTGTTAATACTGTCTCATTTTTTTCTATAGCATACAGATCTCAGTCAATATTTAGAGAGACACCCTGGAGGTTTGCATCCAAAAAACATAAAAGTAAGTTTATAAATTCTATAAGTGTTCCTCATTTTAAAAATATAACAACTTAAGTATTCTCTTTTATAAAATATTTAATTTTATATTCACTAGAAAAAACGCAATGAAACTGTAATATATATATACCTTCAAACTATCAGAACATGTAAGCTAACGCTTTTTATTATTTTTAGAAATTTTATCATTAAAAGCGCATCTAATTATATACAGACTGAGTACAAATGATTTACCTAATTTCAAAAAATCATATTTACGAAACTACTACATATATTACAATAAGTAATATATGAATGCAAAGAGAATATATCAAGTTTTTTTTCCACCAATGATCACCAGCACATTCAAGATCACTGTGATTGAAATCCAAACATGTGGCGACAATAACAGAGAAGAGTTTTTAGGTATTAGAGTATACACGGGTTTTTTCAGTTATTTCGGTGCAACGTGCATTTAAAAATTGGTACGGAAAAGAAGCACCAACCACCAAGAAGATTCTGCGATTATATCATCAATTTATGAAAGCAGATAGCTTGTGTAAAAGCAGCGGTCAGCCAAGCGTCTCGGAAAAAACGGTGGAGAGGGTGAGGCAGAGTTTTATTCGAAGTCCATGGAAGTCTACGAGAGCTGCCACCTAAATTTGGAATCCTCCAGAAAACGGTATGGAAAATTTTACAAAAAAAATTAGGTTTCAAGCCTTATTATTTGTAATTGACACAATAAATAACAAAGGACGTCAAAGTAAGCATTTGTGCAACATTTGTACGAACCATTGATAGAATGATGCTGCAAAATGCATGGAATGAACTGGAATAAAGATTGGACGTATAGAGTGATGCTGCAAAATGTATGGAACGAACTGGAATAAAGATTGGACGTATAGAGAGATGCTGTAAAATGTATGGAAGGAACTGGAATAAAGATTGGATGTATACCGTGTAACACATCGAACATTTTTAACAGAGAAATAAACCTGGTACCTTTCTCTTTATATTCAAATATCACCTTTTGTAATATGCGCAGTAGTTTTGATAATATGATTTTTTAAAATCTGGCTCATCATTTGTACTCACACTGTACATTCCTTTACTTGAAACATGTTTTAAGGAAAGCAGAATTTTTAAACTGTTTAGGAGCCGTTATAATCATGTAAACTATCTTTCTAACCATTTAAAACAACGATGGTTACTTCTTTGAATAACGAGTTCTTGTGTAATTACACAAGATTGTGGATTTACTTTAAAAAATTAATAAAATTCTGTTTGCATTGTTGCTTTTTATAGATATATCAAAATTTAATTTAAAATCTTATCAATAAAAATGTGCCTTTAATAAAGACATTTCCTCTTACTTGTACGTGTTTTTACCTTTTTAATTCTATCAAATTGCTGTTGCGAAAAATGAGATTCATAAAAGTATAACCAAGTTTTTGTAAAAGTTGTTGCCAATTTTTTCTGCAAGAGTGATGCATTCAAGCTCAATAAGAAAACTATATAACGAGAGAGAGAGAATTCAATCTAGCTACTAAAAGTAGCATCGCTTTAACTTATTCTAAGGACTTACTGCTTGAGTTTCATATAATTGATTTTAATATTTTTAAAACTGAGTATAAACGTTGTCCAGAAAGACCATGTACAAAAATCACATGCTGGTTCTTGATGAACCACTGTGAGACCATAACGAACAAATTTTCCATAGGAAATTGTGTCTGAAAACGTGATTCGCCAAAACTAGAGGGTTATGTCCATTGGCAAATCGGAGAGTGGGAAGTGGGATCCTTTCAGGTAAGAACGTTGCAAGAAAAGAATGCTTTATTTTAGGCGGATTGCAAATTGGCCACTATGTATAACATTTATGAGACCGTGGATGGAAATGGACAAGCCTCGATACCGAGAACGTTTCCCAAACAGACGTCTGCCAAGTCTGAGTGAGGCTGGTGCTTTCCGAGTAAGCAGCCACATCGATCGACAACGTTTTAATGTACTCCTGGAGGAAAAATCCTGCAGAAAATTGAGAACTCGAGAACAACATGAATCGTCCCATTTGAACACGACTTTGGTGTACCACGCTTCGTCGGTATAAACTCATATTGCACGCGTACACATCCAATAATTACGGACTTTGGGCGAAGCCGATTATCAACAACTTGTTGAATTCGCACATTGGCTTGTGCATGAGCATATCATGAGCCAGAATTTTTATCATGTAATATGTTTACCCATGAAGTGACTTTTTTATGGAATGGTTTTGTGTGTTCTAAACTCACATCACTTGCATGTATAGGTGCAGGACAAATCCAGCATACATGTCCATGCAAACTAATAACTATTCACCATAAACGTGTGGACGTATTATAAGCGACTTTTTAATTTCACCTTACGTAATAATTCAATGCTTTGACAGGCGTATTTATAACGAGTTTTTTAATGAAGTGTTACCAAATTTGATGGAGGACGCTCCAGCAGCCCATTCCAGCATAAATGTAGCTCCCTCCCATTTCAGCATAAATGTACGGGACTACTTCGACAGGACCTATCATTGTTGGATTGGCTGAATTGTATGGTCACATGATCACCACACACACACAATCCCCTAACCTCACGCCCGTGTATTTCTTCCTATACAGGGAGTCCCTGTTATACGAGACGCGCGTAATATCTGACATCGACTTGGCCTAAGGAACCGTGACAAACCCGTGAAACATGCGTTGTAGTGGATAGAAAGAATTTTAAGCGATTTTTGTAAACATGGTTATTTCTTTTATCTGCATCATTAAAATTTTTTTGTCAACAAAAGTCATGTTGAATCCGCTATTGACTCCTTTTCATTGCGTGTCTATTACCTTGCTGTAGCACCGCAAGGTTCGATTTTCAAACACAATGTCCTATGTACACTTTTTCGTCCTAGCACGTGCTGTTTGTAAACGATTTTTCGGAATACAATGTATGTAACATACAAATATTGGCACAGAAAAAAACATATTTTTCTTACTTGTCAATTGCTGTAAATAGTAATAAGTCACTTTCAACAAGCAGTTATCAAAAAACTGCTGTAGTAAACATGAAAAATGTAAAGTAAAGAAAAAATCATTCCGATAATAGGTACTAACTATTATAACTCACAAAAAAGAATGGTTGTTCTTTCTATCACATGAGTTTGTGATCGGCAATGCAATTCACTGTCTCATTATTAATTTCAATATTTGTAGGTGAAAACGATGCATGTTTCTCCTACTGCCATTAAGTGATTTTTTTTAATCAACAGTAACGACAATCTCCCTCTCCAAGTCAGACATATATTTTCATAAATATATTAAAACTTCTTCCTAGCAATTATTAAGTATATTCTGATAATTAACTCTATATTTCAGAAATCATGAGTAATTTCTCACATTCCGAGGAATATTTATGATAGTAGAACTTTTCTGTGTATGTTCCTTTGATCTGCACTCATAAGTTATTCTTTTGATTAAAGAGACTACTTTCTGTGAAAAATTAGGCTTAGAGGACCATTAGTTATAGTGATCGATGAGTGCTTGGAATGGTCAAGCTCCAAATGTAGAATTAACCTTGACCAGATACGGAAAGAAATACATGAATTTATGCTTTGTAACTTTTTGCGTCTTATAAATTTCCTGCAAAAATAAAGGATAAATTTTGTTTATAAAATTGAGTTGAAAATTTTTAAAAAAAGGTATTAATTGAAGAAAATATATAATTTTATATTTTTTCTTTACTTTTTATCTGTGTTTAACTTTCAAACAAACATAAAGTTTGTACAACTTTTAAGGTATCCGACTACGTTCGGAACCATGATTTTAAAAAGAGCATAAAAATGGATAGTTTTCAGGATATTTAGTGTCACTTATATTAGAATACATGTATGAAATTATTTTAAAAATATTGTGAGAAAAAAATGGCTTAAATACAATATTTTGGCAAAAAATTAACTTCGAATAACCTTTTTTTCAAAACATTCGCCTTTTATAAAAAATGCTTCTATAATAATAATATTTTGCTTATATAAAGTAAAGACTTCTTCAGAGAGTCTGAACTATGGTTTTTGAAAAATTCACCTTATTTTCAGAGTTACGACCAATTGAAATAATTATCGGCGCTTTTTTTCTTAAAATTTCTCCTCTCTGTTGTAGTAAAGTATGGATATAAATCCACTTCTAAGTTATATATATCAAAAATTCTAGTTGAGCCTCTGTACAAAGGTATGAGCTATATATACAGCCAAAATATTATTATAATAGAGGCATTTTTTCACAAAAGGAGAATATTTTGAAAATTAGTCATTCTATGTTCATTTTTTGTCAAAATATTGTACTTAAATAATTTTTTATTGTAATACTATTCTTAAAACAATTTTATATACGTTTTCTAATCTAAGTGACACTAAATATCAAAAATATTATCCATTTATACGCTTTTGAAGAATCACGGTTCCGAACGTAGTCGGATACCTTAATTATAATTCTTCTAAAACAATATATTCGTGTGTGGGTTTCTTTTGTAACAATCGAAAAACACCGTATTATTTTTTATAATAAACTAAAATACTTAAAATGTGAAATTTATTTTTTCAGCTTTTCATGTTTCAATTATTACGAGGTTTAGCCTTCTGTCATCAGAGAAGAGTTTTACACAGGTAAATCAAAATTATTTCATCTTTCATTTCACTTTATTTCTATACAATAAATGATCTCATGTTTATTTAAATATTTTTTCTAGGGATCTGAAACCACAAAATCTATTGATCAGTGAAGTTGGGGAGCTTAAACTAGCAGATTTTGGTAAGAAAAAAAAAAGATAACCCGCGGCATTTTCACAATCTCGGGTGGACCCTTTGGTCCATATTAGGCCAAGTTAACGGGACTTTACTGTACTTTTAATTAAACGTTATATTAACATTAAATAAATTAATCCAATAATTTAAAAACTTATCTTCCATTTTCATTTTAAAGTTATAAAATAAATTTTAGTAAAAAAATGAACCTGTTTTTTTATTTTTGTATATATTCTACATGTTTTATAATTAGCAGCATTTGTATGTGCATTTGTAAATACTTTACTTCTATACTTTACTAACTAAAAAAATTGTAACGGGTTTTTACATCATTCAGACTTAGCATACAAGAATTAATTTACAATCCAAATTGAAATTTTTTTTATTTAAATAAAGAAACTAATTTCATACTTCTTATTTGGAACTCGTACTCTTCTCCAAACATGAAAATGCCATTCTCTAAAACAGGATTTACTTAGACATATAATGAATGATTTTTAAAGTGGTTCGATCGGAGAATAGCAAACAAAGCGAAACAACTCATCGACGGCAGCTAGAATGTAAGCGCAAATATAATTTAAGACAATGTTTTGACTGCATATTCGAGAAGGATTTATGTTAACAGAGCATTGTAATCTCTTGGTGGAACTCTTTATGCTTGAGATCATATGCAGATAACTTTGTTGTCAAGAGTAACAAAAACAGCTTAAAAGCCCTGAACAAATATCCAAGTTAAACACTGAAAAAAGAGAGTGGTACTTCACTAGAGCTTAAAATTGGATCAGTAGTTTAAAAAAAATCAAAGAATGAGGATAATGAGGTTTTCTCTCAAACACGTTTCTCGAAATTAAAAAACAAAAACTAGTTATTCTCCGCATGTTCACCATTGAAAGAAGTCGTTTCCACATACAATGTATAATTTTCAATATTTGTAGCTGTGTGAAAAAGAGGAAAAAAATGGCAAAATGAACATGTGAATGTTTTTAAATATTGTATTTCATTTGTTGATGAACGCAGTCTCATGCAGAAAAAAAAGCCAACAAGAATATTTTCTAATAATGCTGGTATGTAACTTAAACATGAAAATATTTTACGCTGGTTTCTGATATTTATATCAATTGGTTTTTCTGTTATAATTCAATTGAATTTGAATTAAAAATAAAATTCAAATTTTAAAGAATTTTATATTAAATTTAAAAAGTCTATATTTAAGGAAATAGTGTTTTATTAATTAATTACTAGTAAAATATTAAATATAGTTAACTGTACTAAATTAACATTTATGAAAAAGAATACTTAAACGAAATATTTATAATTTTTACCGAAGCAAACGCGCGGGATATTTGTTACTAAATAGCTGAAAACATTTTGAAAAGAAAATTTGCTTTGGAAACTTAAAACCTCGAAAGAAAATAAGGGTTTAATTCGCTAATTCTGTGTGAGTGCGTGCGTGTTTTAACGCTTAAGGGCAAAAGGATGTACAAAAAAAAGTTTTTCGCACTTAACCTTGGTAATTTCACATTAACATATTCCAAATCGTTAAATCTCCCCAAAATTTTTAGTTTATTGAGGATTTTTTTATTGTTATTTGAACTCCTTAAATATTATTAATAGTATAAACAATGTACTATGTTTTTCAATCAATATTCTGCAGTACCATTCAATTATTTTTGTAGGTTTGGCTCGAGCGAAATCTGTTCCTAGTCGAACATACTCCCATGAAGTTGTAACGCTATGGTATCGACCTCCAGATGTTTTGTTAGGCTCAACGAATTACTCAACATCCCTCGATATGTGGTGAGCATCCATTCTCTTTTTCATTGTTGTTTATCAAAATAGTACAAACATTTAGCTCCACTTTACCCAAAAACTCCTCAAAAAAAGGGATATGCTTACACATTAAAAATATTTAACCTATTCTTGAACTTCACTTGCATGAAAACAATTCAGCTCTACTTACAGAACAAATTAAGTATGATTATAATTAAGTATGATTTATAGTGCAGGAGTGGTCAAACCGCGGCCCGCCTTAAATAATTTTGTGGCCCCTGCGAGATTCATTACAACTTTACAAAATATGATTATTTTGTGCAATATTTTTGTTTTTAGTACAGTGTTTTGTTACAAATATATCTCATAACTATTTCAATTTTATTACGTTGCTTCTGTTTTTATACATACTTAGAAGTGAATAGTATTGCATACTCTCTCTCTCTCTGTCTCTCTCTTCTAACCCCGCAGCATCACGCTCGATTCCTGTAACTATCGTATTTCTAGTTGCTAGAGCTTGGTATATTTGATCATTGCATTATTATTATTATATTATCAATGTCTGTTTAAATGAAAAATAATGAAAATAGTAATAATAATTCGTTTCGTTTTAAATTTTCACTCCAATAAATGTTTGTAATGGGTCCAAATCAAATATAAAGATATATGTATTTTATATGCAGCCCGCGGGATTATAATTTTTTTCCGAAGTGGCCCGCAAGATCATTTGGGTTGGCCACCCCTGATTTAGAGTGTAAACTTATATAAAAATATAATACTTAAAAAATATTCGTCTTAATGTTTTCTTTCTCAAAATCTTTGTAAAAAGCACAATTTGTAAGTTCCATTCTGTTATTAATTATTGAACTAATAATTTAATCTTTTCTGAAATATTTCTGTTTGTGAGTTGCATAAAAATTTTATTCATTCCAATTATGAATATGAATATTTAACTAATTTTACAGTAATTGTATATGCTTGTATGAAAAATCGATATCTAAAATATAATTCTTTTACTGATATTTACAGTTCAGGGTCCTATAATTGAATAATGAATCTCTTGAAAAATTCCTGATAGAGTATGTTTTTACTCAATTTTGGTTTTATCTTGTTTTGAAAGAGAATAATCTATTTTTCTAAAATACAGACAATATTCTCAGAAAGATTTACGGAAATTTTTACCTATATTTCATGAAACAGTATTCGTGTAATGAACCTTAATTTAAATAACAAACATCATTTGAAAAATATGCTAATGGAGAGAAAAATTACAAAAATTTATTTCAACCTTATTAAAACAAATATTTACTTAGGAGTTACGTGCTTCATTTTTGTTCTTAAATAAATGTCATTATAATGAAATTTGCTTCCCATTAGATTATTTCAACACAAGTATTGTAAATTCAATTAAGTTTTATACTCATCCATATAAAATAATTTTATGCAAATGAAAATATGAAAATAATTTTAGATAAATTTATGTATTTAAATAATGTATTTTGAGTGATGCTATTTTTTTTAATCTATGAAACAATAATAAATCTCAGTACAGTTGATAAGCAAACGAATTTGGATGTTTATATTTTCAACCTAATTTTTGTTAGGAATATTTCCTGAAATATTGTATTATTTGTTTTAGGGGCGTTGGGTGTATTTTTGTGGAAATGATAACTGGAAAAGCTGCATTTCAAGGAATGAAAGACACGATGGACCAATTAGACAAAATATTTAGGGTAAGACATTATCTTTTAGTTTCACTATTATGCAGTTATCCTATATTTAATATTCAAACACCCAACTCTTTTTTACACGGTTTTTTTCACACTATTTTGAAATAAATCGCTGTGCACGAATTTAACGAATTTTTTTACATGATTTTTAAAAAAAATTGGGGACCTGTTGTCTTTAGATGAAGATGGTTTGAACGAGTTTATGACAATTTATGAAATTAAAGAAGTGGATATTGGCGAAGTCTAAAGAAGTTAGGCTATTTACAGCTGATTTAATTCGCGAGGGCTTGAAGTTTGCTACAAGTATGAAACAACATTTTATTGTTCTTGATCCTGACTTAGAGCTAGCATTAAAACTTTCTAGTTTTTAAACGCAATCTTGTTTAGCAGGATATCAAGAATTTTTCCATGATGTATATGTCCATATCTTAATTCTTGAACTTATATAAAAAACCCATATTTTTGTAAATATTAATTTCCAAAAGGAATAGTTTCCTGTATGATTTCTTTTTTTTAAATGACGAATTCTGATACTTGCATATAGATTTCCAGACATTTTTTTAAATGCAGACATTTTTTAAATGAGTATTCTAAAGAATTTCTGTTCTATACGATAAAATGAATTAAAGATTTTTTCCCTTGGTTTATTTTTTAAAATAATTTAGATTCTATTAAATTAACCAAGCGAAATCTAGATTTTAAATGATCGAAATATATTTTCGCAAGTACAAAAATATGTATTCCGTGTGTGTGTGTGTGTAGTTTATTAAATTCTCTCTTACTCTCTTTCTCTCTTATTAGTACAATTTCATATTCTTATCAATATTTCTTTTTTTAAAAAATAAATACGAAATTTCATGCTTTTAATATTACTTACTCTATGACTCTTTTAGATCAAATAAAATACAAACACCGACGTTATTCAGCGTCTCCTTTATTCCGCAAAAATTGCTGCAACAAGAGGTAGATCATACCACAAATACTAAAATGGAATTTGAACTATCTAGTTATTCTATTTTACAAGTTATACTTTTATTTTATTACGTAAACAGTTATCATTTAAACATTACAGCAAACGATTGATTATTGTGCACTCAAACAAATCTAAATTTTATAATTCAATAATTATAGCTACCAAACGATTTATAACAAAATACAAAATTAAACCGTCTAAAAAAATCATTTTAGCAATTCTAAATTCATCACAATTTTCTGTTTATTATGTTATTATTCGGAAATAACAGCAAATTACTGTTAAATGAACTACGTTTGACATCGAAGAATTTACAGAATACATATTTAATGATAACCTAATAGAAATTACGCTCACAGAAGTTTAAGTGTTTTTTTGTAACTGAATATATATATTTAATGGTCTTCATTTTCAAATTCTTTTTTTTTTAATTCTGAAATCATTCTAACTCGTTTTTTATCTTCCGAATAATTATAGCCTTCAATAAAAAGAACCATTTCTTGATTTTGTAAAAATATTCCCTGTGAATACAAAGGTATTTTGGAACAAGCATTCTTAACAGAAATATAATTCTAATTTCTTTTTCTATATTATAAATATTTATTAATCTATTGAAATACTCTAACAGAGACGAACAATAAAATACGTTTAACATTAATTTGATTTTTAGCTATATTTTGAGAAAAATATCTGTTAAATTTATATAATTTGAAACAGAATTCGGGATCTAAAATTTTTTACTCTATAGGTGATAGGAACGCCAACAGATGACACTTGGGACGGTGTCTCTCAACTTCCCAACTACAAACCTCGTAAGAATTCTCTTATTCTTCCTTTACATTTTGTTCCTTGATTAAAATTCAACTTTTATATAATGAAAGTCAATATCTAATACCTTCTATCATTCTCAGAAAAATTCGGCCACTATTCCCCACAACCTTTGTCGGCAGCCTTTCCAAGGATAACAGAAATCACTCAAGGAGAGACCTTAGCTAACAGTTTTCTACAGGTGAGTTCAATATGATTTTTTTTATAAAATATAATGGATGGTTAAAAAAAGATTAAAGTACTTCTATTTTTCTTTTAATGTATCCGCTTTCGTTCAGAACCGTGATTTTAAATAAGTGCCTAAATGGATAATTTTCGTCATGATATTTACTGTCACGCAGATTAGAATACATGCATAAAAATTGTTTTAAGGACATTTTGAAAAAAAAATGTATTTAAATATAATATTTTGGCAAAAAATTAACTTAGAATGATCTTTTTTTCCAAGTATTCTCCTTTTGTGAAAAATGCTTCTATTATAATAAGATTTTGCCTGTATATAGCTCAGACTTCTCTACAGAGGCTGAACTAGAAGTTTTGAAAAATTCACATTATTTTCAGAGTTACCACCCATTGAAATAATTATTGGCGTTTTTTTCTTAAAATTGCTCCCCTCTGTTGTCGTAAAATATGAATAAACCCACTTCTAAGTTATATATTTCAAAAATTCTAGTTGAGCCTCTGTAGAGAGGTCTGAGCTATATATACAGGCAAAATATTATTATAATAGAAGCATTTTTCACAAAAGAACATTTAGAATTCTAAGTTAATTTTTTACCAAAATATTGTATTTAAATAAATGTTTTTGTCAAAAGGTCCTTAAAACAATTTTATGCATATATTCTAATCTAAGTGACACTAAATATCATGAAAATTATCCATTTTTGCGCTTTTGCAAAATCACGATTCCGAACGTAGTCGGATACCTTAAGTAATCAAGTACATTTTTTTTACTTTAATTTTTAGCTCTTATTACATTTTTTCTTGAATATTAAAAACAAAAAGTACTTAATATTTGTAATGTGTGTGTGTTTGGATTCACATACAGTGAAATACGTTTAACACAAAAACACTTAAGACGAAATATTGGTTAATGCGAAATAATACATCGGTCCCGACTAACTACTATGTATTTTTATTCTCTTAACACGAAACGAAAATCACCAAACACGAAAGCATTTCCCTGCTGCGAATGAACAAAATACAGAAAACACATCAACCACTTAATGAAAGGTTTGAAAGTTTCTTTAATATTGGAGTGTCTTAATATGTCATCGGAAGAATTCATTGCAGCGGAGGATGATTATATGAGTACAGTCAGAATTAGGGAAAAAACATTCTGGGGTTTGTTCAAAGCTCACAAAATATCATTGAGGCAGATTTCTACGACGAAAATGAAGTGAGTAATTCAGCTCCCAACGAGAAACGTCCTCCAAAATAAGAAACATCATGAAAAGTATTCGCAGTGACTTAGATTCACATTCGAATGGTGAGATGAATAACAAAATGAACGACAACGAACAATGTGTTGCTAAAAAAGACAATGCAAAGAAAAATATCAGATTATTTTCCAAAAACTGTGAGTTAAAAATGTTTTGCTTTTTATCAAACTTGAAAATTTTGTAGTAAATTTCATTAAGTTCTTGTGAATGTTTTTGTTTCATTGATTGTTGTTGAATACATGCATATATACATAATAAAATGTACTCTACTTAACTTAATTTTGATCAATATTTTTTTTGCTATATCCTTTAACACGAAAAATATTTCACACACAGTCGCTCCCTTTTTTTTCATTTTAAACGATTTTCACTGTTGTTTGTATTCTATTATTTTTTTTCTATTTTTTGTCATTTTCTTAGCTTAGAAAATGACTTGAGGCGTTTTATAATAAATTAAAATGTATTATTATCTTTGTAAAATTGTTAAACATTGTTTTATAAATGTTGTTAAACATTTTAAAATTGTTATAATAATAAAGGTAACCCATCATATACAAACACTTCATTGGTTTCACGGACTGCATTAATTATAATTTATCTACTGTTTCCATTCTAATACTCTGGAATAAATAAATTTTTTGTTCTATTTCTTAACTTTTCTGAATTGTACCCATCTAACTTCCAAACCGTACAAACTCTGGGACGTCATTTAATATTCATCAATGAAGTAATGTTATTCACAGTATTGTCTGGCAAAAGCGACCCAAAAACAATATAAAAACCTTAACATAAAATTTCATTATAAATACTCTTTCCACTCAATAGTGGTAACGTTGTTTCATCTTTAATATTAATTTACGATAGTCAGAAGATTTATAGTCAAAGTAGAAAGACTTAAATAATAATTCTGCATATAGATGCTCGGTTATCTTAATCGAATTAACCGGGAAGCATATTATCCAAGAAAGAACCATCAAAACATTTAAAAAAGTCATCAGATTTTAAATCTTTATATATAAAAATCTTCTGTGCGTGTGTATGTGACTAAACTCCTCCTAAATGGATGGAAGGATTTTGATGAAATTTTTTGTGTGGGTTCAAGTGGATTCGAGAATGGTTTAGATTCCCAATTCAGCCCGATATCGCAATTAGTTAAAAAGATATTAATTAAAAACATTAAAAGCATTCAATTCAATATTCACCTGCATTGTTGTAACAACGTTATTGTTATAAAAATGAAGTAAGTTAGCGTCGAAAATCGATTTTCAGCCAAATTGGCTAAACCGGGTCTTTATTGTTACAAAAGAGGAGAGCAGAGGAATCATACTTTTTAGCGTTTTTAATTAATATCTTTTCAAATAATCTTTAGTTAAAAATGCGCCAAAATCATGTAAGGGCACGCGATTGTTCAGAAAAGAAATCGTGGGCAATATTCTTGAGGCCATTATTTTGAGCGTCAAACTTCAACGTGAAGTTGTACTTCTACCACAGATCCCAATTATTCTTTCAGACTTACCAACCCATTCAAATGTTTGCAATTTCCAATTCGCTTGGTATTTAATATGACCATTAATAAGTCACAAGGTCAAACAATGACAATTTGTGGCTTAGATTTAGAAAACCCTTGCTTTTCGCACGGCCAATTATATGTTGCATGTCCGAGGTTTGGCAAACCATCGCATTTGTTTGTTTATACACCTCAAGGACTAACCAAAAACATTGTACATTCAATGGCATTACAATTAATTTATTTTTATGCATTAAAAAGTATACCTGTTATAAAAAATAGATCGAGTTTTATCTTTTTTACCCTTTAATTAAAACAAGTTTAAGTTTCTATTTAGAAAAGACTCTATATTCAATTTAGTTAATAGTAAATACATACTCACACGCAATTGATTGGTCGAATTATGGTAACTGTACATGTGATGATGTCAGGTATTGTAATAACTTTCTTTATAAAAAAATTTCATCAAAACGGTACAGATTTTCAACTTATTCAAAAAAAAATTTGTAATTTTCGGATTTAAGACGTGTGTAAATGACAACGTCTCTGTCGGGACCGCTAATACATTTATAAAACTGAAACAAAGACATAATTTTTCGTGAAAATAAAACGCGTGGCTTGAGTTGGCGTAGTAGTACATGAGATGACGGCGATATGATATGTTTGCGTTGTGGAAGAATCTAACATTGTTGTGTATTATTTATGCTAGTCCTTCTGCTTAAAAATCGATAAGATCGCCAACTTTTAAAAAAATTGGGTCAGAAATTATTACCGGTTAGTCATAAAAAATATTATTGATTTTGAATATAGTGTTTGCGAAATAATGCGTAATCATATATACTTTAGAAGGCGTAGATGTGTGCTCCGAGGAAGCAATGCGCGATTGATTAAATGAAGATGATAATATTGTCGAACTGAAATATTGAAATCGTTCAATGCGTTATTAGGACTGCGCAAAAGTGATACTATCCTTGCAGAAAAGACCTTGCACTGGAGGCAAAATTTCGTCACACCTTCTCCAACACTTATCCTCAGAACACCAATAAAGCAATAAGTTTAAGGAAGACGTAATTCTGAGAAATATACATTACATCATCCGGTGAAAGGCTATTGCAAAAACGAAGCAGACGACTTTACAGTCTTAGTTCAAATAGTTATAAATTAAATTTGCATTCGCTTTTAATTTTTCTGTAGTTGAGTCTAAACTTAGAAAAATTTACAGACAGAAAACTTTTCTCTTATTAGTCTTTGAACTTACTAATTTTGAACATTACAAGACAAACATTCCGTTCTTTAAATAGTGTTTTTAAAATTTAGAAACATTCTAAAAATACGCACTTTTTTTCCGTAAATATATAAAGTTTAAAACTTGGTTAACATTACAGTATGCACACACACACACACACAAGAAGTGTTATGAAACATAATTTATATATAAAAATGGATTATATGTATTATGAGCTACTTTTTAAAGTATAGTGAAGTCAGGATATAATATTAATATTCGTTCTATCGAAAAAAAAAAAAATTCTTATTATGATTCATATTCTTTAACCTTCCGCAAAAACAGCCATAAATAAATGCTTATTTTTTAAAAAAATACACTGTATCTATCCTTTCAATTTCATATATATAATAATTTAACTAATATTTTTATTATTCAGGACGTTCTCCCATTCATTATAAATAATATAGAATCTATTGTATTAACAGAAACCTTTAAGTAATCGTTCGAAGATTTAAGATATATTTTAAGAACATGCAAGAATTGCGAAAGCTCGAATTATCGTATGGTTTGTATTAAACTCACTTGTCGATGATGAAACAGGATATCTATGAAACAAATTTTCTATGATTGACAAATCTAATAATATATTCAGAGTTGTTAAATTTTTGTCTTCTTTTTTTTACAGTTGCAACCCAGGCTGAGGATATCAGCCAATGACGCCTTGCATCACATTTATTTCGACGAACTCCCGCCCAAAATCTATGACCTGCCAGAACGTAAGATGCATTTATATATTTCAAAAGTTATTGCATTTCATGTGATTATGAGTTCATATAAAATCATTTACCTTGTTATAAATTCGATCAATTTAGTTTCTGAAAAACAGCTTTTATTTCTTTTTCTTTGATATTATGTATGTAAATATTTTAAATATCGTTATGTGTTTGTGTAATTACTTCTGTTATTTTTTTACAAATTTAACTCTCTGTTCAATATGAATTCTCTAGTGTTCCTATAAAATTAAATTGAGTTTAATTTTTGTTAGACATTTAAAAAGTCGGATCCAAATTTTTATGATCTCCTTGTGTTGTTTTTCCAATCCCGTTCCATGATCTCAATGAAAGTAAGCACACCGATTCGAACCCGATCTTTTTGAGTTTCGTGATTTGTGGTTGGCAGCAACTGCCATGCAAATCGAGCGAGTATTTAAACTCGGCTCATGTTAGTTTTTCAAAAAAGGAAGGAGAAACAGAAATATAAGAAGTGTGTGAGTGGTTTAACTCTTAGAGGGAGAGAACGGCTGGTTGGCAATGCAACTGCAGGTTGCATCACCATTTTAGATTAGAAATTCATTTTACAATATTAGAAGACGGTTCGAATCGGATGTCTCTGGTAATGTTGATTTTTGAACTTATTGTTTTTTTATCGCTCCAGTAACGAGCAGAGTGACTTTATGATTGATTATTAAAGGCCAATTTTAAGAAACTGTTTTTCGTCTTCATGCCTCCTCGACACATAAATTTCACTGTTAGCTTTGCAAAATTTAAATTAGTTTACCAATAAGTGTAACAAATTTAATTATAATTTAAATTATATTTTAACTATAAATTACTTGAGTTTCCGCCCTTGATTTGAATTAATAAGAAGTTTTAAGATTTTATAATATATTCACATTATACGAATGTCTACAGTTTATGTAACAACATTCGTACAACATAAATTTTATGGCTCATAAAATATAAATTTCTAGCACTAGTAGAAGTATTATTTTGAAATAAATTTAGAATGTTTTAATAGAAGGAATTTCTTGTGCTTATTTAATAACAATCAAATGTAGTATATGTTTCAAATTGGGTTAATATATTTTAATTTTTATTGAGACTGGGACTTTTTATTGACAGATTTCTGTAATCAATGAAGTCATTTATGTTTTTATACCAGTTTAACTTCTAATCCTAGTTCTTTTCTTGATTTTATTTGTAATATTTTGAAGATTAATTTTATACATCGTGTGTTCAAATTCTTTCATCGTGTGTACACTTCTTTTTCTTTTTCATGTAAAGTTTGTTAACTTAAATCTCTTATGTTCAACATTCTTGATATAAAAAGAAAAATCCTTGGATTAATTTTTAATTTATTTTTGCCTTCGATGCTAAATTTCAATCCATATTTTTAAGGTATCCGACTACGTTCGGAAACGTGATTTTAAAAAAGCGCATAAATGGATAATTTTCATGATATTTAGTGTCACTTAGATTAGAATACATGTATAAAATTGTTTTAAGGATGTTTTGACAAAAAAAATTATTTAATAAAATAATATATTATTTTTTACAACATTTCGGCAAAAAATTAACTTAGAATAACCTTTTTCAAAATGTTCTCCTTTTGTGAAAAATGCTTCTGTTATAATAATATTTTGCCTGTATATAGCTCAGACCTCTGTACAGAGACTCAACTATGATTTTGGAAAAATTCACATTATTTTCAGAGTTACAACCATTTGAAATGATTATTTGTTTCTTAAAATTCGTCCCCTTTGTTGTCGTAAAACATGGATAAATCCACTTCTAAGTTATATATTTCAAAAAATTCTAGTTGAGCCTCTGTACAGAGGTCTGGGCTATATAAAGGCAAAATATTATTATAATAGAAGAATTTTTCACAAAAGGAGAATATTTTGAAAATGAGTCATTCTATGTTCATTTTTTGTCAAAATGAATTTTGTCATTTTTTGTCTTAAATCATTTTTTATCGTAATACTATTCTTAAAAAAATTTTATATACATTTTCTAATCTAAGTGACTGTAAATATCATAAATATTATCCATTTACACGCTTTTGCAAAATCATGGTTCCGAACGTAGTCGGATACCTTAACCTGTTTACATAACTGGCAGTACGATATTGGTATATACCGTAAAATCTGGCGTATAACGCGGACTTTTAACCCAAAAAATAAAGTCGGATTTTGCGGGTACACGTTACACGCGGGGTATAAAAAGGATATCTTTAAAAATGAAAGAAAAAAAATGAGTGTAATAAAATTTAGACATTTATATGTATCGAAATACTGTTTATTTAAAATAAATGGCATACCTTATAGAAATGGTAAATCTTATGTACTTTAAGGGTTTAGTTGTACTTTAAGGGCTTTTTTCAAAAGCCTGGGATAATACTTCGAATAAATGATTACAAGTCATACAGCACTACAAACGTACATTCTAGATGTCTTCGTAAAAAAAGAGGTTCTCGTTATGCGGCGCATATACCAAAGAATTGAAAAATGAAACTTGAAAGTATAGGTGCGCGTTATACGCCAGATTTTACGGTAACTAGTCTGCTCTGAAATATCGATTTTGCGCTGCAAATATGTCGTTTTACTGTTTTATAAACCAAAAATACTAATTTCATTGGCTTCTCATTTTTCAATTCCTACTATTAGCTCTCGATCTCTATATATTCATTTATTTATTTATTTATCTTGGTGGAATTTTCAATCGTTAATAAAATACATTTTAAAGTGCTCAATTGAGTTGAAATTTTATATACATGATTATTTTGGATGACAATACAATAATTTAATTATAATTAATAAAACTTAATTGATTAAAACTAATTATTCAAAGGATTACAAATACAGCCACGTTAGCATCATTTGTGGCGATTTAGCGACCCTTTTGGCGATTTGTGTCAAAACTTGAAAAGGTTTTTTTTTTCCTCACGTTTTAAAGCATTCAGCTGACCTGAAATTTTATAGACACGATTGTTTTGGATGACAATACGATACTTTAATGATAATTAATAACAATTAATTACCACTTAATGTTGTGATTCTGTCATATGTATATTAATTGTAACTATTTAATAAAAAGTAGCTAAAATAAAAATTTTCTTAGTTGATCTAAGTAGGAATTGACTTTAAAAATTTTTTTGTATTACTTGTTTAATTGTAGGATAGTTTACATAATGATTTTACAAAGATTTCGTTGTTTTATTTGCCTTACAATTAATACATGAATTGAAAATTTAAGAGATTTTTTTCGCAATTGATAAATACTTAAGTCAATTTACGATAATATCTTTTTATTACCCTTTGCAGAAGTGTCCATTTATACAGTCTCTGGGTGCAAATTAAGTCCAGAAACTAATAACCAGACAGTGATCAAGATCAAGCAATGACCAATATTGAGTAAGATGGAAAATTATTTTATATTATTTAATATGTATCTCTATGTAACTTAATTTTAAATGTATGATTATAAAGAAATTTTGTTTAACATTTTAAAGTTATAAATTATTTTATTCATTGAATAATCAATTTTTAAGTATCTGTATCCTTAAGTAAACGGCTGAAGGTCAAGTAATAAGGAGCTGGTGTCTCACTTTCCTAATTTCAATACCACATCATAAAAAGATTGAGGGTAGTTTCCATTCGTTGCAACCCTTAGTATCCAGCACAATGGGCCTGCGATGGATTCATACTTCGCTTTTTTCATTCTTTTTTATTTTCTTAAGAAAGACCACACATTTTTTACAAGCGTGCATGAGCAATTTCATATAAATCAAAAATCTAAATAAAATCTCAGATTAAAACTCTTCAATGCTAAATATATTTTTAGCATTTAATTGCTATTGCAATTTTTCATAGACTTTACAATCTGCTTCCATTCATATTCTTTTCATAATTCTTTTTTTTTTTAATTCTGGAAACAAAATTTGATTTTTCTATATAAAATTCGATTTAGGTATATTTTTTAGACAGGGAAAAATTTAATTTTGCTAAGGCATGGTGAAATTGAATAATGAGTTTGTTTTATCTTAATGATAGGCAAGTCTTCTTTTAGACCGCACTACAGCAATTATGTGATGAAATCCATTCACAGCAATTAATGGATAATAATCAAATATAAACCCAACAAATTGTAATTCATATTTATCGTGCAAGTATTACTGATATATTTTGTGGTCATGCCATAACTTAGTGATTAGAGTAGCAAATGTCTTGGCCATCGTATCCTGTTCAAAACGTCAGTTTAAATCCCTATTTCGTCAAAGAACGTCGTTCATAATAATGCAAATGAAACACAAAACTCAATGTTATTACATATTAAATCAAATTTAACTTCAGTTCATATTTCGAATATGATTCAAATTACAAGTTCCGTCCGCAAACAAACTATAGTCCCTAGAGAAAATCCAGCCCGTTGCCTATTTTCAATCTGGCCCAATCAAGTAAATCAAATGGATATGATACTGCCGGTCTCTAATCCAATCTAAGTTATGAATGACCGCACGTGGCGCTACTTAAGTGTTGTTTGTTCAGGGAAGAGTGAAATGTGCCATGTGTTGTCAGTTCCGCTTTAGCGACGCGGTAATATATACTTTCATGGTGCTCTGCGTGTCTGCGATATTGTGTTTATAGGGAAATTATTTATTACACAAGCCGTTAGCCACCCGCTTCACTGGTATTTCATAATAATGTTTGGGTTATATCATGGCGTAACTAGTTTTGAGTGGGCCCTGTATCAAAATTCCTTGGAGGCCCTTTTGGCAACCCCTTAACTCATTAGGATTGTTTTGCTTACGCATGTTGGGGTCCCTTTAGCTTGGGGGTCCCTTATCATTGATACGGTGGTAACTACGCCCTTGGTATAATAATATTAATATATAAACCTTAGCATTAAACTTTATATTGTATTCAAAAAAACATTTCATAGTCCTCACCTCTTATTAAAAAATACCGACTTAAATTTCTAAAATGGAATATATTTATCTTTTGCGCCCCCGAAATCCCACCTCCCGTGAGTAGATTTTCACAAAACCTGAATAGTGAATTTCCACTCAACAAAAGATACGTGTTTATTAAATTTCAATTCTGTTGGTCTAATAGTTCAAAAACAAGAGTAACGCCGGAATAAATTGCCCCTTGAGAATTAATTTCCAAAAAAACTCGTTCTTAAACATTACCAAATCAAAAGATGTTGCCCAGTAGTGCACACAGACTTCTCTAATGGGTAGGGGGTACATTCTAAAATATACGTAGACGAAAGTGCTGAGAGATAATCTCTATGGTAAAAATTAAAAATCTGTTTGTCTATGAGAGGAAGGAGAGGTTGAATCCCCAAACCCCATCTTTGTGTACGCCACTGATGTCACCAAATGCAGCAATAGTTTTCTAAACCTGAACAGGACTGACTACCGCGGCCACAAGATTTATATTTACTACAGAACTCAGTATAGGTGGAAGGAGGAGCCTCGTACTTGTTTAAATATTTGTTCAAGCAGAGTAAACACGTATTCAGGAAATAAAAATATATATACAATACAGATACATAGTCATTCTATTTATCGAGGCATTTGTTCCATCGGTACACCAAACCATTGAATCCAGTATGTAAAAATCAGCGTCAAGGTTGGGCAACTACTTCAAGACAGCTTGATGAAGGTCAACATCGGTTCTGAAATGCTCCAAGTGAGTGAGAGTGTAACTGTATCATCTACATTAGCCGGTGACAGCTTCCGGACAGAGGTGATCACTTTTGTCTAGTCGTATGTTACGTGCTTACGGAACAGAACGCGGGTTCTGTCCTCTGGATAAAAACCACATCAAGAGTGAAATTCTGAGTGCTCGAGAGACAATACCACTCTTCCCTTAGCCCAATAGTTCATGCACATTATTGTGTGCACTGTCAATTCTTGTACAGTTTTACTCTGAATAATGCGACGAGCACCTTGAATCAAAGCTTCAATACGGCAAGCATTGTTATCTGTGATGGACGTGCTTGGTCCCTTTTGTCAAATTCCGTGCACCAAATCAAACCCTGTTTTTGTGACGTAACACTTGTACCTTACACTTTTGCCAATTGCAGATGAATTTCAGGTGGAGAATTTTTCTTAAAACACAGAAACCGTAACACACATCTTATTTCAATAATGGACCGTGTTCAGTTGCGTAACGGAGAATATTAGGGCCTACCTGTAAAATCAAGTTTTAGGCTCCAAGCCATATCTTACAAAATGTACATACTTGGAGTCAGTCAGACTTTGGGTCCCCTAGAATTCTGCCCCCTCGATATGAGAGTTACGGTGGTGTACCTTATGCCACTGTTTCTGTCCATGCAAACATCTTCTAGCTGAGATTTAGTCATGTTACTGTAGAATCAGATCCATTTACCGGCACCGTTTGAAGGCTGTGATCGTCTTCGGCATCTTCAAGGGATTTTTATTCACTCGGAAATTTGTACATCCGTCAGAACTTCTTTTTGAAACACCTACGTGTTATGCCTATCGATACATATGATATTTTCGTTTCTAGATGAAAAAAAATCCTGAAGATTTTGTTAACTTTTTAAACATATATGTTGTAATTTATTGAAATATTAACCACCAGAGCATACTTATCAATTACATCGCAATAACTCCCAACATACGAGGTGCGACACAAAGAAAACGAGACTGGTTCAATAAATCATTGTACTTACAAAATCGGCTTTCTGTGACAGTATCACCTTCAAAGTAGTTCCCTTCAGCATTCTCACACTTCTGCATTCGGTGCTGCCATTTCTGGTAACAGTTTTGGAACGAGGTTTTTGGAAGTCCCTTCAGAAGATTTTCCGTTTTTGCTTGAACCTCTTCAACTGAGGTAAAATGGGTTCCCTTTCAGCAAGTTTTCACTGTAGGAAATAAGAAAAAGCAGCCTGGGGTTAAATCAGGTGAATACGGAGGATGTGCCATCATAGTAATGTTTTTGCTGGTGAGAAACTGCTTGACAGATAAGGCAATGTGACCAGATGCATTTTTTTGGTGTAACAACGATCCATCAATCCCCAATTCTGGCCTTCTTTTCTTAATTTTTTCACGAAATCTTTTTATTACTGTTGGAGTTGGGGTACTGGTAGAGTTGATTAACAGTCTAACTAGGGATGTGAGTAGAAACCCACTCATATCACGAATTTTGGCTATGTTTTGGTCTGTAATTGCTGACCTTCGGCGCCCAGCAGGTTCATCATCCGCCGCACTGATCCTTCCCCCTGAAAACCTGCTATATTATGCAAACACATGTGCACTAGACAAAGTTTCATCAACATAAGCCTTGGTTAATATTTTAAATGTTTTGTGGCTGATTTCTTAAGTTTCACTAGAAACTTGATGTTGATTCGACATTTTTCCGGCAGACTGCAGCTGCACGGGTTCACTCAGTGACGCAGTACTCTCAACTGGCGTGATCAATTAAGACGAAACTGACCACTTGGTTAGAGAAAGTATGTGGGATGACGTCACCAAAACAGTTGTTGCCAACTCCACTCTTTTTTCCAGCTGCACACTTTGTCTCGTTTTTTTTGTGTCACACCTTGTATGCCAAGGCTGACTTTCTGGCAACCCTTTATAATGTTCAAATTTGAAAACTAAGCTCTAGAATGAAATTAACCCTTAACTTCCCAATTTTTTAAATTTCTATGAAAAAATTATATCAGCTAGTTCTCAAGTAATAATAAAAGGGAAAAAATATATATAAAAAATTAAGCTGTTTTAAATTGAATTTCAGTCATTTTTTTATTTGTTGCAGAAGTGGAACATTGCGCAGTAGTGCTGTAATTTACAAAACTTTTTTTTATATGAGGATTTTATTGTTCATCATAAAATGTTTAAATTTCCTACCTGGTAATTTATTTCGTCAATAAACAATAGGAAGCATAAAATATAATGGATTCTTTTTATAGCAAAAACACAGTTCTTAAGGCATCAGAGATTTTTATAATTGTTGTCATTTCTGAAAAAAATTTACTTCCATCTAGTGACAAAATTAGCATGTATTACGTTGCAGTAATCTTTTTTTCTATTCCTACTATTAGCTCACAATCTCTATATATTTGTTTATTTATATATTTATTTATCTTGGTGGAATTTTCAATCCTTAATAAAATACATTTTAAAGCGCTCAGTTGAGCTGAAATTTTATATACAGGATTATTTTGGATGACAATACAACTATTTAATAATAATTAATAAAATTTAATTGATTAAAACTAATTATTTAAAGAATTACAAATACAACCACGTAGGCATCATTTTTGGCGACTTGTGTCAAAACTTGAAAAGGTTTTTTTCTCACGTGTTAAAGTATTCAGTTGAACTGAGATTTATATACACGATTGTTTTGGATGACAATACGATACTTTAATGATAATTAATAAAAATGAATTACCACTTAATGTTGTGATTCGGTCATATGTATAATCATATTTATATTAATTGTAACTATTTGATAAAAAGTAGCTAAAATAAAAAAAATTTCTGTTGATCTAAGTAGGAATTGACATAATTTTTTTTATATTACTTGTTTCTCAGATAAGAAATTTGTAGGTAATTAAAAAAATATTGAGTCTATTAAATTAAAAGAAATCATATGTTGCAGAAATGCAACACAGTGCGAATTTAAGGGTTAATTCAAACCGTTTCATTTTTATTTCCTGATTAAATTATCAATTAAATGCTGTATAAACCTTATTTGTGAACTGTAACTTTTAATTTTAAATCTTTGGTTCCGGAAAAAATGGTCATTCATATTTCATTCTCTACTTTATTGTTTTTCAGGTGTTCATCTCGTTATATTTTCGAAGAGAGGACGCCGTTATCTCCTGGAAAACGATTACCAAATATCCATTTCTTATTGGAGGGATCGGCTCACTCATCATATCAAAGGGTCTTTCCTTTCAAACACATTCCAAACATTTCGCATTCTCCGAGGCAGGACCTCAAACAGTGTACGGACTTAAAAAGAACAAAAATGCATTCGATAGAATACTTCTCCTTTCGTTTTTTCATCAAAAACTCATTAGTTCTTTTTTTTCTGTGTTGTTTTTTGTTCATTTATTTATTTATTTCATCACGAACATTAAGTGAATGAAAATAAAAGAAGAATAAGGACTGAAAGAATGGAGAGGAGTTGTGCTGAATCTGTCAAGAATATTGTTGAAACGAAAATGAAATTCTTTAATCGAAACAGACGTTTAAATGTGTTACATATCTCACTTATTGTCTTGTTCAATGTGTAAATTTCTGATTATACTCACAAAAAAAAATTTTTTTTGAGAGAGAGAAATTCATTGTTGATTGTAAAATGATGCTTCAAAATTTATTCATTTTCTGAAATTTGAATACATTTATTCCCATTTCGAATATTTTGATTTTAAGTTTTAAGAGTCAAAAAGGAATATGTTTGAAAAACTATTGTTAGTTTAATTTAGAATTATAATAAGTACTTAGTAATAAGTAATTTAGCATTAATATGTTAATTTAATTTAGAATTATTCACTAAATGAAAAAAAAACTGTTCTTTTCAAAATTTCCTTTCTGAAATAGTGATAAAAATTTAATTGTGTGAGCTGGATGGCTTAGAGGTAGAGTGGCTACCTTGTAAGGCTAAGGTTGCGGGTTCGATCCCAGCTATCGTTAGATTTTCTGAATGCCAAAATCGTAGCCAAGCATGTCATATGATTATGTGGCGTGTAAAAGATCCCTTGCTTATCAATTTGGCTTTGGTATTTTCGGCAGTTTTTAACATCTGATAAGAACTTGAATTATAGATATGAACTTAAACTTCAAAATTTGGTAGCAGGAGCCGCCACTAGAAGGTGCCACCAATGAAATGGCTCCCAGATTTGGGGACTTGTCGTATCTGTGAAGGCAAACTAGCCAAAATGCATTCTAATTGACAGAAAGTATATTTAATTGTCGGTTGATTGTTTCCATTAAAAAATTTGAATCTTTTAACCGTAATACTGATTAGTTGAGTAATAATATATATTTTTACAGTTTTATTTTCGTCACTTCTTAAATGAGAGGATCGGAAAAACTTTTTAAATGTTATTAGAGAAAATGTTGCGGTATCATGTCATAAATTAATGAACCGAAACATTTTCTCAAAATTCAACTTTTAAAGATTTTAAATGTTCAATATTTATTTATAAATCACCCCGACCCCCCAAAGCCTTTGATTTTTTTCCGATTGATTATAATTCTAAGTACATAGTACGTAAAATTTAATTAAGTATTTGTTGTTAATGATTAATTTTACTTATTATTGCTAATTATTTATTCAATATTTAGTTTTTTACTGTGTTTTGTTCCCGAAAATCTACAAAATCAAAAGGAGCATTATACAAGAATGGTGAACTTTCGACCCCGGACCCCCTCCCCCTATGAAAAATTCCTGTGTGCGCTACTGACTATGGAAAATAGATATTTTAACTGTAACTGGTATTTAATGTGCTTTTTCCATTTCTTTATTTTAAACAAACCTTTGCGCTTAATATCTATTCTACTACTCACAATTCAATATAATTCGCATTTGAAAATAAAGCCAGAAATTCAGTGAATGTACCTTTAATAACACCCTGTGAATTTATCATGTCTAATTGAAACATATAAAAAGGCTCATGCTTATGGACAACTATTAAGTAGAAATAAAAAAAGAAATTAGAATTGAAAAAACACAAGCAATCTCTACAATCAACAATGAACTATTTTTATTTAATCAGATTTACTTAAAAAATACTCATTGGAAAATTATATAAGTATGAATCTATTATATCCGTATTTGGAAATACTTGAAAATACTTTCTTTCTTGTTTTCTGAAATCGACTTCGAATGAGAAATACGCGTCGAGAAATTCTCCGGCGCTTAGAAGAAAATGTGGCTTTTTTGACAAGGTTATGTTTTTCATACATTTGTAAAGGCACATGCATAGAATAAAAAGTTTGTACACTATTCAACGACTCGTTTTCTTTTGTTGCTTTCTATTTATATACAGTATACGTGTATGAATTAATCTAAGGCAATTATTCTCAATCATATCTTATTGGAGAATTTTTTTGTGAATGTCAAAAACACTGTTACTTCTATTTATATCGTGCGCTTCTCATTTCTGCACTTTTTAACTTTAAAACCAGTTTCAGTACTTGAGAATTAACTCCGATCCAGCAATTCATATTGAATATAGTAAATTATGTTTAATATTGCAAATTATGGCAACATTTTTTGTTTTGAATTAATAATAGCCTTTTATGGCAAAATTTTTCTTCCATAATTCGCCAAATGTCGCCATTGTATTTACATATAAAAGCACTTTCAGTACTTACGTAATATCGCAACAATGCCAACGTTCAAGAAGATTCACCAAATTAGTAACTCTGATTTCCCATGTGTCGTACGCGCTGAATTGGCAATCTTGTTTTTCCTTTCATATAATATCGCCATAATACGAAAGAACCGTTTTTTCTATTAGTGAGTGAGTATTAACGTCGCACACACTGTTCAGCTACACGGGGGCTTTTGGCAACGGACTTCCTAATTTTGAACCATGGTCAAGTGATGAGGACGACACCTGAGTTGGCATCCCCCTCTCCTAACTACCACACCACACTAACGGGAGGACGTTTGAGCTCTCGACAGATTTAGCGTGCATCGCTGCCCTACACTTGTTGTTTGGGTTTTGTAAAAATACTTTGTTGCTTTGTAATTGACGATTTTAAAGATAGCATTTTCCTTTTACTTAGTTCTGATTTCAATGGATACTTAGAATTAAATTTGCCATGTACTCTTAAAATGTCTTTCTATGTTAATTTTTTAAGCAACGCAACGCTCTTATTACATAGTAAACATGCGCATTTACCGTTGTATTCGATGAAAAGAAACTCTTCTTCCCACTCGGCATTGAAATAATAAGTACGTTTTCTTTTCGATGAGTCTATAATAGGGACGGCATAAGCCTGTGACAAACTCTCTTGATCTATGCTCTCTTTTGTACTGACATGATTGCTCAGTTCATTTGATTGCTCAGCGTCACCGTTGACGTACAGTAGATTCTAGGAATTTTAAAATTTACGTTTTGAATTTCTTGTCTAAATTAACAATAGTTTAAGGCGCACTAAAATTTATTGAAAATTGCGGGTGCCGCGTTGCCGACCTCTCGGTTAATAGTATAATTCACACACACACACACAATTCGTATACAGATTTTCATTATTGTGTTTAAGACCTCAAAAGACTCTTAAATTGCAAATTTTTCAATTTTTTGAAAAAAAAATATATGTTAAAGCCTCAATCTTTCTGAGTATTTTGGTACCAAAAATGTGTTGATTCTGTGAAAACTTCCGAAGTTATTCAGAAATAAGTAATGAAATTTAAAAGAAAACCGCGTCTCGTTCTTATCGTTAACTTCATTTTTTGCAAAATAAAGAATTTTAGCTACCGCGCAGGATTTGTCATATCAGTTTGAAATTTTATACACGTGTTCAAAATAAGACTCTTCATAACTTATACATCAATTTTCAAAGAAAAAATTAATAGAATTTATTTTATTTGAATTTTAATTTATTTTTTCTTAAAATTTTAGAATTTTCATTATAAAAAATTGTATTTAAAAAAAATTTTTTTTTCCTCTAAATTTCTTAAAAGTTAGTATAACTTCAAAAATGAACATTTTTATACCAAGTAAAATTAATTTTGTATATTTTGATCAATTTTGTACTTTAGAATCCTGCGCGGTGTAAAATACTGATTTTCATATTTTTGAAAAATTGTCCAATTTTTATTTCTTTATAACTTTTTTTTAATTTTTTCTCAAATTCTCTGAAAATTTAAGAAATATTGTAAATATATATGATTATCATGCGGTAAAAATTTCAAGTTATTGTTTTATTTTATTGCTAAGTTACATTGGTTTGAAGAAGGATGTTTTTTTCGAGTGCATGAATATCTGTTAAGGGTCCTGTGAGGCCTTAACATAAACGCAATTATTTTTCGACAAAATAAAAATTAAATTTCAAAAAATTAACTGAATGAAAAAAAAAATTATATTCGTTTAAGCAGATATACTGACGCGTGGTTTTTTAATAATAAAATTTTGAAATAATTTTTACTTCACAATGCAACTTGTTACATTGTACCTCTGTTACATAGAACTAATGAATGTTGAATAGTTCAAATGAAACATAGTAATTTAAACATCTTCATGTAATATTTATCACTTTCTTAACGTTATTCATTTATTTTTATCTATCAAAATTCAAGAAGAAACAATCGGCAATTTAAATATAAATTTAAAAATGTTGAATGAAATATAAATATGTGAAATTTTCAAATGAAAGTTACCATAGTCTTGTATAGATGTATGAAATCTTTTTTTAATAAATCTCGCTGGTGTCCGTGTAATTTTTAAAATATTAAATTGTTTATTTTTATTTCTCTTAAAATACTTTCCATTAATCATTTTAAAAATACAGTTTCTAATTAATTATCTGGAAGTTCCTATTTAAATCATAAATAAACAAATTATAATGTCCACGAACTTAAAACAATAAGGAAGTTATCACGGATATTCTAATTCGAGAATTTTTTTAAGATAAAATTTAGTTAACTTACCTATAGAATTTGATACTCAGTTTATGAGGCAAGCAACGAAAAATATCACTTTTGATATACTAGTTAAAATACAAATGCAAATTTAAAATATGTCATTTATACATTTTCAATAAAAACAAATGAATTGAAAATCTATGATAAAGTGTGTTTTATGACTCGTATAAAAAAATTCTTTACATTATTAAACGTAAGCATTACTTAATCTAATTTAATTTGGTTTTTGTATTGACAATACATCATATATAATCCAAAGAAATTAAAAATTAGATTTTATGTATTCACATTACCATGCTTTGCAGAAAATTGAATTCGAAATAAAAAAAGTGAAAGTATTCCGATTAATATTTCATAAATCCCAATATTTAAAGAGTAAATAAACCGAAATAAGCCGATTTTAAAGTTGATTGCTCCATATTGTTACATATCGCATCATAGTTACGTTTTGTTCGTACGAGTCTATATGTAATACCTAGACTGTAAAAATTACGAAATGTTCTACAAAACCGAAATTCTTAAATTTAGTACAATACAAAGAGCCAAAATACTATTAAAATTTCAGTACGAGCGAGACTTATTTAAGTATAATGTAATATTAATTACCATGATGTGACACTAAATTAGTTACAGTTAGCAATAAGTGAAACCACAACATTAACGAATTTCGAAAGCAAAAAAACTATGCATTAGCTGCCCATAATCTAACATTATAATTAAAATCCGAAATATTTTTGTCATTCTTTATGGAATGAATCTTTTTTTTTCATAGATAATAGATTAAACATTAAATTAAATAAATATTAATAATACATTACATTACCAAACTATTTAATAAAACTATAGAAATTAATGACCCACATTTCTTAACGAAGAACAATATTACCGAAGCTATGGCATATACACTGCTCAAAACAATTAGGGGAGCAAGCAAAAAAGTGAAGAAACACCGTGTGAGACAGCCACGTATTGGCATACAATGCATAGTACACGCGTATCAATGCGCAATACAGAAAAAAGGCGTAAAAAAATTTGGAATTAAGCTTTAATTCTTTGAAAATATGGAAAAAACATGAAAAGATGATTTAGGGCAACAATTTGGTTACATGTAAACGATAAAAAAAGGTACTGTTTAGACATGATGCATGAGTTTTAATAGGGCGTGTGGTCTCCTCGAACAGTTAAGATTGATGCACACCTGTTTGCCATGGATGCGATGAAGTTATCGATCAGACTTTGGGGAATACTGTTCCACTCCTCAAGAAGTGCAATCTCCAAATCTCGGACAGTAGCAGGCGGCCTTCGTCGCGCAGCAATGCGTCGTCGGAGCATGTCCCAAACATGCTCGATTATTCAGGTCAGAGAGCACGCTGGCAATTCCATACGCTGTATTGTTTCAGCTTCAAGCATGTTCTCCACCAGATGAGCTCTATGCGGTCGGGCATTATCATCCTGGAAAACAAAGGAATCTCCAATGGCTCCAGCGTAAGGGATGACATGACTATCTCGTCTGCATACCTTCGGTCAGTCAAAGTGCCATTCCGAATGATATGCAGGTCCGTACGTCCGCCTATGCTGATTCCACCCCATACCATCCAACCAGCTCTTCTGTATTGTGACCTTTCACGGACGAATGCGGTGTTGTTTCGAGTGCCCCTGTCCCTCCATATAAGAACACGTCGGGTGTCACACTCTAGACTGAATCGGGACTCGTCTGTAAACAGCATGGCTCCAATCATGTTGCTCCCAATCTCGATGTTCAGCAGCCCATCTTCTTCGGGCCACACGGTGGCGTGGGGTCAACGGAATGCAGACTATTGGCCTACGTGCATAGAATGAAGCCGATACGTATGAACACCCTTCGTCCTGTGGCCGAGAGCAAAGCTGCGTAGCATTCTCTGTTCTGTTTCGACGGGTTGTGAGCTGTGTATACCGGTCATCAGTTGATGTAGTGGCGCGTGGCCGACCTGCCCCTGGTCGACGTCTAACATTTTTGGAATCGATTCCACAGCCTTGCAACAACACTTCTGGCGACTCCAACAGCGTCCGCGACACTAAAAGTTTGCCCGGATTCCAGTCTGCCTATAACACGCCATGCCATGGATTCCGGTAAATCACGTTGCTGAGACATTCTCAAGTAACCTTGTCTCAAAAAAAATACTGCGCAATCGAATTTTCACAGTTACGGCAATAAAAACAGACGTTTCTGAAACATCTCGATTTCTGCCCTTATCTCCTTTTTTCTGGTTTTTGACGTCATGAACTTTGATTTGCATATAAAGTTTTCTTCTTCCGTTTCCTGGTAGGCTTTACATTATGGATTATTCATTTTATGTTACTTATTGGTATACATCTTTGCTTACTTTTGTTAAAATCATGTGCTCCCCTAATTGTTTTGAGCAGTGTAGTTTTACGAAAAGATGTTGCAAAAAAATGACTTTTTTTATAAATAGCGTGTGTATATATATAACATTTGTGATTTTTAATATTTTGTGCGTTTTATTTGATAACTAAATTGAGATTGGCAAAAAGCCTACCAATAAATAAGGTAAGAGTGCGTAAAATGAACACCCAAACAAGTATATACATTTTTAAGAGAAAAAAAGATGTGAACAAAAGTGTTATATTATCTAAGCGAATTATTGCATATTTAATATAAAAAGTACCTATAACAACAGTTTCGTATAAAAATATTCAATTTTGAAAGTTATTTTAATAGAAACGCACGCGTTCTTAAGGGTTTTTATTTTTAATTCTGTGAACCCTTTTAATAGGCAGGATGAAGCTCAATGAATTTTCTCAGCGGGACGTTTTTTTTCTCTTTAAACATATCTTGTATATACTTTAACATAAATGTGATATAAAAATATACTTCTTTATAAACACATTGCACAATACAAATAAGATAGACATAAATATTTGTTAATATCTTAGAATATAGTAATATGCAAAGGTATTTCTTGTATAGAGAGGAAATTTCAGATAAAACTGTGGTTATTTAATATGAATTGATGTTATTTATTTTGAATCAAGCAAAAAAATTGGTATAATGTTGCTAACGACAGATGTAAAATATACTAGAGAAATTTTTTTTCTATTGAGAGAAAACAATTATGAGAATTTTTTTTTTTCCTTTTTGCAAATTCACAGAAGTAAGTGTAAAAATTCATTTTTAGTGAATAATTATAAAAAAAAAAGTTCAAAGTAGATAAAACTTAGAATATTAATTGGAATACGGTTTTTAACATAACACATAATCCGAGTGCGAATACCATGCCTATTAGCAACTGACGTATCTAAATCAGAAATTGAGAAGATACAATATAATTATATTCATTTAATCAACATTACGCGAACTACGTAATAAAAAAATGGAAATTGTTTCACTTTGATATTAGTAAATTTAATGATCCTGCATCCAATTCAAAAGGGCCATATCAGTAAAATAAAAAAAAATCTGCCTGTTTCTCTCTCTCTCTCTATTTTCAACGTTACATAGAAGATTTTGCTCTGAATTAATTTTCACTTTTTAATATATAGCATATAGCATATAATATATAGATGGGCACATTGTGGGAGCAGAGGATACTGGTTGACCTGACCTTAATAAAATGATTGTATTCATTATATAAAAAATATATATAGAAGTTAAATAACATAGTGGCAGTTTTATTCAATTTATTTGCTGTATTAATTTCGAAGTATCTACAGATCCAAGCATATTTCATTTTAGAATCAGTTTAACGATACAAATATATCTTATCACACTTCATGTCAGCCAACTTGCATCTATATTTCCTTTTGTTGATCTTCTTGCAAGAAAAACTTGGTTCACGAACAGATGTCGACTAAAATATAAAGAACAATTTTCCGGCAAGTTTCTTCACACCTGGAAAGTTTTCAGCAAACAAATATTTTTAAAAATCAATTAATGTCATAACATTCAAAATTTCCTTTACACTGTGATCTGATTGCAAGTTAGTAAGTTCAAACTGTAGCTCCTCTGGTACTGTATCAATATATCAATATCAGCAGTAAAGGGATAAAACAGAAAATCGAATTAAGGCTCATTTTTTTTTAAAATCCTGAGATCTCGTGACCTCATCCTCCTAACTCTGCGGATAATTTCTTAGCATAAACACTTTCAGGTACTTTTTTTCTAATAGTGAAAACTACAAGACGAATCTTTGATCACACACGCAAAAGAAATCTCGATTCATAGTGGATTTTCTGACAGTCTTGACGGGCTGCAAAATAGCTCTTTGAGGGTCGTATGTGACCCGCGGGTAGCTATTTACCCATCCCTGATATAAACGACGCAACTATGCATTACTCACTAACACATAAATAAATGCTATGAAGCGTTTATGCAATTATACGTTTAACAAATATATTTTTCATGTAAGGATCGCAAAACTCAAAATAAAACTAAGAATATTTATTTTTGAATAAAGAATAAAGGTCTTCGTTTTACAAAACAAATGTTTTTTGATAAGTTGTGCTAGTATGCACGTAATAACTCTTTTAATTAAGCGGGCTTAATTTTTATAGTGTTTGCGTCGAGTCGTACGTTCGAATTCTGATACCAGTAAAGATACACCATACAGAAAAGAAGATGCGTTTTGAACCTATGGAGTAGAGAGCTGCGGAGTGCATGTGGCCCATTGCACTAAAAAGTTCAATTATTGGAGAACAACAAACTAAAAATGTAGCAAGAAATTCTATCAATAAGCAATTAAATCTATCGATTTTGCTATTAATTTTCAATTCCTGCTATTAGCTTACACTCTCTATGTATTCATATATATATTTATCTTGTTCAAATTTCAATCGTTCATAAAATACTTTCTATTCACCCAATCAAGTTCAAGTAATTTTTTTAAAACTTGTACTGGATGACACTTGATGTCAATATGGTTTTTTCAAATATTAATTCATTAATTAAATTAATTGCCGGTTTTTGACACCAACTTAGATTCGTCTCCATTGTTGTAACAATGTTACTGTTAGAACAATGACAAAAGGTGGCGTCAAAAACCGGTTTTTCAGCCAAACTAACCAAACCGGGTGTGCATTGCTACAACAATTCAGACAAATCACATGCTCTTTTTTTCAATTAAAAAAGTTCACTCTCTATATATATATATATTTATTTATTTATATGTATATATTGTTCAAATTTTCAATCGTTAATAAAATACTTTCAATTCATCCATTCAAAGTAGGAATTGACTTAATTTTTTTTATATTACTTGTTTAATAGTAAAACGTAAGTTAAAGGCTTGGTCATGGATGAAAGAAAATTGAAATTATCCCGAAACTCTGTAAAAGAGGCATAAAAGTAAATATTTTTATGTGTTTTTGATAGAAAGGTTAATCTTCTTAAAAAGCTTATAAGCGTAACAACCTGTTACAGGTCTTGGCAGCCTCCACAGCTCGCTTCCTCCAATTCCAACGATACGCAGCAAATCTCTGCCAGTTTTTAATATTTAGAGTTTTTAAGTCATTTTCAACATCATCTATATCCACCTTGTTGGTGGTCTTTCTCTTGTTCGAGATCCCATAGGATTCTTAAATGTGTAAGCTCTGGTCTGGTTGTTTTCAGGGCTTCTCCAGATGTGGCCAAGCCATCTCAATCTATTACTTCGGATGACTTGAGTATAACTTGAGGTTCTTTGTAAAGCCTATATAGCTCGAAATTATATCTAGTACGCCAACATCCTTGATCTTTAACAGGCCCAAATATAGTTCTCAGTGCTTTTCTTTCGAAGGTTTTCAGAGCTCGTATAGTCTCCAAATTCAGCGTCCATGTTTCGCTAGCATACAGCTACACAGGCAAAATTAATAGAAAGGTTAATATAGTATTAAAATAAAAGCCAAAAATTAGTTTAAATATTTTAATCAATTTTAATTTGTCTTATAGAATGTTTTTTCCATTAACCTCAAGTTGCGGCCCCCGTGAAATACTTGTCATGTGCATGTGGCAAGGCGGGGGAAAAGGTTGAGTACCCCTGGAGTAGAGGTTCTGAAAATGTTTGTCTCGTAGGCACTCTGCTCTATTTTTTGGTTTTGGGTAGACCCCTGTTTACCTACAATTGAATTTTTGCAAGTTTATCAACTTAAATGTCTGTTTGACAACTGATATAGAGCTCAAACTCAGTGGCTCAACAGCCCATGAGGGCATGGCCTACTGTGCCCATCGCAGTATAACTGACAATTGGGCACTGAGGTGCATAAGCAAAATCCCGATCAGGTAACCAGCAAGCTTGGTACTCATTTATCGAGCCACTTCAGTGGGGATGAAAAGCTGAGTCGACCTTGCCCAGCCCAGGAATAGAACCCGGACCTGTAATGTGGAGTGAGTGAGTGATTGAATATTAACGTCGCACACTGTTTAGCTACACGAGGGCTTTTGTCGACGGACCACGTAATTTTGAACCATGGTCAAGTGACGTGGACGACACCTGAGCTGGTACCCCCCTCTCCTAACTACCACACCACACCAACGGGAGGACTTTTCAGCTCTCGACAGATTTAACGTGCTTCGCTGCCCTACACGGCGGGTCTTTAGAGGTACTGGGCTCGAACTCGTGACAAGGCAAGCCACCATCTGATACCTATACCGTTCGGCTACCGCGGCCACCCTGAGGTGTGGAAGCGTGATACGCTACCACTCGACCACTGGGCCTTAATATGAAGGCACTTATTTAAAAGATTTAAATTTCTAACCGTAGAATACTATAGTGTTTAAAACTCAACAAACGCATGTTAATTAAAATAAATTAACAACAAAGAAATGTTTATAACGGGGGGATAACAATTAACAAATTTTCATCTTTTAGCATCTCTCTCTCTCTCTCTCAATCTTCTTAGGTTTAACCCTAAATCTCCTCAATTGGTAGGGTCCAGTCTTTTTCTTTCTTTTTTTTTATTTTGTATGTTGGCAATCGCTCTGAAACTCCTTCTCACTGGGAAAAGCGATTGATTTCTCACAATATTCCATAATTCGTGATAAATAACAGGTATGTCTTTTTTAAGGCAAAATTGCTGACATCCCGTTTCTGAATTTTTCTTTGAGGTCTCCGTTACTGCCTATTCCTATCAGTTCCTCTTGTAATATGACATTTTTGCTTCAATGTGACCATATGAATTCATTGCCTACTGTGATAATTACCATTCATAGTCAAAGCATTCTCAAACATATTTTTAAATTTCTAAATGAAGTGCGTAGGTTAAAACGTTATTTTCCTGGCAGATTGCCTATGTGAGAAACTGGGAAAATTATCGATGCTCAATATTATACTCCTTTAGCTTAATTCTGGCAAGAAACGCTGAAATGATGGTCCTTGTTTTAATAAAATTTGTTGTTACTTTATAACTGCAAATTAATAACAATGTTCGTGAGTGTCACGAGTTTTAAATAATACGACGGACCAAGTCTTTCGACTAAAATTTTAATAAAACTTAACAAAGAAATAACGTAGGTTATTGTGGGTTTCGTAGTAAGAGCAGTTGTTACCCATGTCAGTGATTGCCGAAAGTCATTCAGCTTCTGCCGAATATTCCATACGGACGGCAGGTGGCGCACGCAGGCGTCATACACGCAGGCGTCAACACTCATTAAATTTATTAAAAAACTCTGTTTAATTGGTAAAATTTGATTTCCATTTGATTAAATTTTCTTTTAAAATTAAAGTCATGATCTGTTTTAATGAAAGTCACTATCGTAGACACCCATTTATACCTCAAGAACCCCAACTTATTTTTTAGCTGACGTGGACCCCTAGCAGATCGTCTTAGACCCCTGGGTGTCGTTATAGACCACTTTGGGAATCCCTGCCAAGAAGGATCAGTGTTGTCATCTTGTTGATGTGGTGTGGAAGTTTGATGAAAA
Source organism: Trichonephila clavipes (assembly GCA_019973935.1). Lineage (NCBI taxonomy): Eukaryota > Metazoa > Arthropoda > Arachnida > Araneae > Nephilidae > Trichonephila > Trichonephila clavipes. The sequence continues at coordinate 157,649 of BMAU01004570.1, forward strand.
GCCAGTTCAGTCGTCCTCTTCATTCGACCATGGTTCAAAATTTCGAAGTTCGTCACTAATAATTAATGATTTGCTTCATATATAATGTGACGTAAATAAATAATTATTCCTTCCATTTTTACAGATTCACTTTAACGAGATGAAACTACAGGAACTTATACTGTATCATCCCAATATATTATGAGAATATATAAATATTCGACGATTCCCCGGTATAATTTATTTCGTATTTACGTAATCTTACCTACTGAACACACATCTGCAAAGTAGTCAAATGATTGTTGAATCGATTAACAATAGTGCTAACAAGAAATAATACGAAAAAAATAAATAATTCAAACGAATAAAAAGGCGGGTTTTTTTTTTGGTCATGCAAGTAAACTTTTAACAAATCTTGAATAAAAGTTTTCTACTTAAATGAAAGTTAAATCGATGTTTGAGATTTGAGGATATAAACTGTCATACGTAAATGCTAATTCAATATTGATTTTTTATTTTGTGTTCACTTAGATAAACACCCATCACTAAAACTCTCAATTTATTTTTTAATTCTACTTTTATTTTCAGCAAATGTAGAAATGAACTCCCTGTGTTTTTTAATGAAACAATTAATTTAAATAAAAGACGCAGTACACTTTTAAATCCTTTTTAATAAGGAAAGTCTTAAATAAAATTCGTGCTTATTTTTCACCCATGTGTAAATTCCGTTTCCCCTTCGGTTGATTTCATTATGTGTGCGTATGAAACAATGTGATTTCACATCTTATGTAATTCAAAAAGATAAAAAAATTTCCACGTCTATATATAATGTATTGTTTTTAATTTAAATGTTTCGCTATAAAAAAAACCCTTTCAACTGCTTTAAATTTGGGAATTTAAAAACGTGGTTTTATATTTACTTAAATTTTGATTTGTTTTAATGCTTTTTGAAAACTAAATAATTGTTAAGAAAATAAAACTATTTTCGTTTTGCCAACTAAACATTACATATCACGTTTATATTTACATCACATTAGTAGTTTATCTTTTTCTCAATAGATGGCAGCATGATGTTTGCCACATTATAATTGCAATTCTTACTGTTCGATTTACAGAATGAATTTAATAGCTTGAAGTAATGAAGAATAAAAAAAATTTACAAAGAAGGAACAGAATTTACTTAGAGTATCCAATTATGGGCTTAGCAATTTTTCACCAATAATCAAACAATATTAAAAACTCGTGCAAAACAAAAACACAAAAAAGCTAATTTATATATTTTAATTTTTTTTATTGTTTGCTTATTTTATTTTCACTAAACCTATAGCTAAATATTTAAGAAACAACATAAAATGTTCATTATAAGGGAGTGAAGCAGCTTAATTTCTTACGAGAAATATTTAGTATATATCAATAAGGAACATATTAATGCTCCCATAGTGGAATGCTATTAATATACTGAACTGAATTCTGTGGCACTACAGCCCATGAGGGCCAAGGCTTACTGCGCCTATCTCAGTATACGCGACCTTAGGCGCTGGGGTGTTTGTGCAGATGTTTCGGTCAAGTGGTCAGTCTGACGCGAAGCCCCCAGTGTGTTTGTTCAGATAACAAGCAAACTTGGTACTCATTTATCGACCCACTGTTGGACTGATGAAAGACTGAGCCGATCTTGCCCAGCCCGAGGATAGAACCACGAACTTGTGGAATTGCGATACACTACAATTCGTTCACTGGGCCTTGTAAGTATATTATGCCAGCGTAAATGTGTATTTTACTTTTATTTATCAAATTATATTTTGTTTTGCTTCCTTTCAGTAAATTACAAATTTTTAAAAAAAAATTCATTTTCAACTTTTTGATATGCCCCCCACGTAGGGTTAAAAGGCTGAGTCGATCTTGCCCTGCTCGGGATTTGAACCCCAGACGTGTGGCAAGGAAGCACAATACACTACCACTCAGCCACTGGGCTTCAAAAATATTTTATCTCTAACATAATTTAAGTATTGATAGTTTTCAACACTGAATGATAAAGTAACTTATTTACAAATATTCAACTGAAAATAAATTATTTATATAAAGTTTTAATTCCCTTAAATTTTTAAAGTGAAGGGTGAAATTATGAATTTTAAAGTGTAAAGTATCTTCAAAAAGTATGGTGAACTAATTTAAAATATGTCACGAGAGTTAATCTAGACCAGGGGCACTCAACTTTTCTTCCCGCCGGGCTACATCACATAATTGGTAGTTCAAGCGGGCTACATCACATAATTGGTAGTTCAAGCGGGCCACACACGCATGGCAGATATTTCACGCAGGCCGCAACATGAAAGTAATGGAAAAAGCATACTGTAAGACCAAAGCAATATTGGACAAAGCAAAATTGATTAAAATATTTAAACTAATTGTGTGCTTTTGTTTTAATACTATATTAACCTTTCTATCAAAAGCACACACAAAAATATTTACTTTTATGCATTTTTACAGAGTTTCGGGATAGTTTCGATTTTTTTTCATCCATGACCAAGCCTTTTGCATACATTCTACTGCAAAAAAAATTGATAACAAAATCGATAGATTTGATTGCTTATTGGTAGAACTTCCCACTAAATTTTTAGTACATTGTTCTGCAAGAATATAATTTCTTAGTGCAATGGGCCATGACCGGCCGCTCAGAAAACATTGGTGGGCCGCAGGTTGACTATCACTGATCTACTCTACCAAAGAGCGTCACACGTCATATACATTTAACGAAGGTTTCTAAAGGTAACGGAGACTCATAATGTTTACATGGTGAGGCTCATAATCTTTATTATAACTTCTCATGTGTAAACACAAATATATAACCCTCGTCATTAACCGTCATTTGGAATTGTGGTTATATCACAAAACTAACATTATTATACAGTAGAGTCGCGAAAACTTGGCACTCGATAACCCAGCACTCCGGATAACTCAGTCACACCCTTGCAGGTCGATAAATTCACTTGTAGACCCGTTCAAAGTCCCAGTGTGAACATTTAATAAAAAAATTCCGAAAAATGATGAAGACATTAACTTTGACCTTTTAAAAATTCTTAAAATATCACATAGTGAGGGACTGAAGGCTGTTGAAACCGTCTTTCAGTATTTTGAACATTAACGTGCGTCGGTAATGGACTTATTGTTCCTTCGTCGTCTTTGTGATGAAACAAGCAGAGTGCAATATGGGAGACAACAAGACAATATTCATTTCTTTACAAAAAGTAGCCAGTCTTTGCAAAGTCGCCCACTTAATTTTCATTACAGATAGCTTTATGCCTTCCTAAAGTATTTTCCTGAGGTGTGATCAGGTAAACTACGATATACTATGTTGTGAGCGGTTCGCACCTCTCCCTCGGGCACCTAGATATGTAAGAGGTAGGGAAAAACACTAGAGATGATCCAATTAATCTATTTATCACACAATGAGCAGACACAATTTCAACTAATAATTGTAAGAGAATTTCTCAATGCTAAACGCGAAAGTGGAACAACGACGGTAAAACATGAACAATTAGGAGACAATCACACACAAACTTGACCTCTTACCTTAATAAAGAATCTAACTTATCATCCGATTTAATCCAATATCAATTTAATCTCAGTAAACAATCGTCACTTTAAAACTTCCTCCTAATGACTTGTTAATCACAACAATTCAAATATGATACCTTCAATAGCAATCTTACCTGATTCGAGTATATCTCCTCTCCTGCTCTCTATTCAAGCTAGAAAACTTCGACTATATATAGTAAGTTAATTTAAGTATCACGATTCTCTTCTTCCGAAGGGTTGGTTGTAAATAACGCGAATTGATAGCCCAAAGATTTCCCCAGAGGATTAATTGAAGGAACGCGTATAGATCCTTCACAATGTGCTAATTAATTTTTATTTTCATAAAGTACTTTTCCTTTGATTAAGAGTATTTGGGCAGCTTGTTTTCTGTTGTATTCTCAAGCAAACAATACATACAAGTGCAGTACAATATTTTCTGTGAAAACACTTGCACTTATTTATTTTTAATTCCATTCTCGATAACCCCAAATTTTCACAAATTCGGTCACACTTCGTTCCCCATTAGGCCGAGTTTTGGGGACTCTACTGTTCCAGAATGACTTTAATGTGTATAGATTCTACAAGACTGTATAATAATGTTACCGTTAAAGAGTATAATTCAGTAACTTCACAGAACAACTAGAAATTTCATGAAATAACTGGACAAATCAGTTAAAGTATAGAATAGAGGAAAAATTTTCATACTTTACCTAGTCATTCTATGAAATAACTAGGTATTCTTTGAAACCTAGACCGTTAAAGGGAAAAATAAACAATTCCACAAATATATTTTATAAATAAATTGATCATAAGTAGCTAAAATCTCTCGAAAAATACATTTTATCCTTTTTGAGGATGAATAATAGATAAATAATAAGGGAAATCAGATGATATAATTTGTTATTGCTCACATTGCTAACATTAGTTAAACAGAAAAGGGAAAATAGAATCTGTTACAAAAATATATTATATTTAAATATTATTTTAAATATTATCAACAATAATACATGCGGTGAAGAAAAACCGTTGCTTCATAAAAACATCGTGTAAACTTTTTAAAACAGAAATGTAAAAGAATATTAATTTAAATTTTATGAGATAACTTTGTTTGACTTTTCATTATTTATTAGAACAAGGATTGCTGTGATGACACTTTGGATTGTACTGCTTATTATTTTTGACACACGCCCACTTTTTACCATTACATAGTAGCAACAGATCGAAGCGTTGCGTCAATATTTGCAACTCCTTCAATGGAAATTAATTTTCACTGACATGTACTGAACTGAGATCTAGAGTATAGTTGTTTTATTCAACCATTTCTATTTCCAAATCGGAAAAATCCTTCCTAAAGCATGTAGAACAGGTTCAAAAAACTTTCGAGAATGCGGTATTTCATACTTTAACGATCAAGTAAGCGTTATTCTATAGATTACCTAGTTAAATCATAGAATTCAATAATTTTATGTACTTTAACTGACTTGTCTAATTATTTCATGAAATACCTAGTTCTTCTATGAAATAACGGATTTCTCATTTTAACGGTAACAATAATTCACCATCGGTTCTTAATGCCGTATTGGAAACATATTGAGAACAAACGTCGGTGAACTTTGTAATTGTGAGCTTCCATAAAAAGACGAACCATACATCCCACTCTTAATATCATGCGAGCTTGAAGATTATGAGCCTCAACATATTTAATGTGTATCAACCAGTGGCGTAACGTACACCCCCGCCAACCCTGCACCGCGGGGGGCCCAGGACTCTAGGGGCTCCAAAGTCTGAGCGATGCCAATTGCGTAAGATCCGGCTACGGCTCAAAATCTGATTTTGCAGGGGGGCGAAAATTCTCCGTTATGCCACTAGTATCAACCCTTCAAAACAAAATTCTTAGGAAATGGATGAGATCAGAACACATCTACATAACGACAAAGTCCGTTACTTTACAACAGAAGTTCCCAAACATTTTGTTTCATAGGCCTTTTACCATGTTCTTTTGTTTTGTAGTAGACCCCTGTTCCTCTAATATTGAATTTTTGCAAATTTATCAACTTAAATGTCTTTTTAAAAGCTGGTGTAGAGCTACTTTCTTTAAACGATTTAAATTTCTAAATGTATTGAAGTATAATATTTAAAACTTAAGATACACATTAAATTTAAATTTAAGTAACACATAAAATAACTGATCAACAAACAAATGCTTTTAAATGGATGAATCCGGTGCTTCAGTAACAAATTGGCAACATTTGGCATTAATCTTGGCGCCTGTGGTGCACACAAGGGGGGGGCTGGGGATCCGGCCCCCCAAGCCTTTGGTTTTTTTCCGATTGATTATAATTCTAAGTCTATAGTACGTAAAATTTAATTAAGTATTTGTTATTAATGATTAATTTTATTAATTAATGCTAATTATTTATTCAATAATTAGTTTTTTACTGTGTTTTGTTTCCGAAAACCGACAAGATCAAAAGGAACATGATACAAGAATGGTGAACATTCAACCCCGGACCCCCCATGAAAAAATTCCTGTGTGCGCCACTGATCTTGGCAGGTTCAAACCTAAATCTCTTCGGTTAGTAGTGTCCAGTCCATTTCTTTCTTTTCGAGATAGGCAACCCCACGCTGAAACTCCTCAGTAGGAAAAGCAACTAAAAATTTTCTCACAATACTCCATAATTTGGGAAAAATAACAGGTATGTTTTATTAACACTAAAATTGCTGACATCGAATTCTAAGCTTTACTTTAAGATATACGTTGGTGCCTATTCCGATCACAATTCCTTTTGTAATATAACATTTTTTTTTCAATGTGACCATAAGATTTCTTTGTCTAATGTGGTCTTACCATATTCAAAACATTTTAAAACCTAATTCCAAAATCTGAATAAAGGACACTTAAATGTTGAATATAGATTAAAACATCATTTTTGCTGGTAGATTGCCTGTGTTCAATTGAGAAACTGGAAAAATTCGAGACTTTCAATATCATACTCCTTTAGCTTAATTCTGGCAAGAAACGCTGAAAGGGTGGTCCTTGTTTCGATAAAACATGCTGTCATCTTGTACCTGCAAACTAACCTCATTCATTTGAGTAAGTCAATCTGTTAAATAGGTAAATTCTGGTTTCCGTTTGAATAAATTTTCTTTTGAAATTAAGATATCCGACTACGTTCGGAACGTGATTTTGCAAAAGCGTAAAAATGGATAATATTTATGATATTTAGTGTCACTTAGATTAGAAAATGTATATAAAATTGTTTTAAGAATATTATTACAATAAAAAATTGTTTAAGTACAATATTTTGACAAAAAGTGAACATAGAATGACCCATTTTCAAAATATTCTCCTTTTGTGAAAAAATGCCTCTATTATAATAATATTTTGCCTGTATATAGCTCAGACCTCTGTACAGAGACTCAACTAGAATTTTTGAAATATATAACTTAGAAGTGGGTTTATCCATGTTTTACAACAACAGAGGGGAGAAATCTTAAGAAAAAAAACGCCGATAATTATTTCAAATGGTTGTAACTCTGAAAATAATGTGAATTTTTCAACAATCATAGATGAGCCTCTGTACAAAGGTCTGAGCTATATACAGGCAAAATATTATTATAATAGAAATATTTTTCATAAAAGGAGAACATTTTGAAAAAAGGTTATTATAAGTTAATTTTTCACCGAAATATTGCATTTAAATAATTTTTTTTGTCAAAATGTCCTTAAAACAATTTTATACATGTATTCTAATCTAAGTGACACTAAATATCATGAAAACTATCCATTTATGCGCTTTTTTAAAATCACGGTTCCGAACGTCGTCGGATACCTTAAAGTCACTATCTGGTTTAATGAGAGCCACTATCATAGACCCCCAAATTATTTTTTAGCTGGCCTCTAGGGTTTGATATAGATCTTTTGGGCAATCACTAAAAGAAAATTCTCTTTACAATTAATAATTTATTTCAAATAAGAGATTCGTGTAGAAAGTAAACGTTGTTACTAATACCCAGGGGCGTAGCTACCACCGTATTAGCCGTATCAATGATACAGGGCCCCCAAGCTACATGGGCCCCAACATGTGCAATTATATTCTTACCAACAGTGTTCTTATATCTAAAAAAGGCCCCTGAAAGAATTTTGAACAGAAATTTTGACTCAGAACTAGCTACGCCAGTGCTGATACCAAAACAATATTGTTCAAATATTTTTCAATTCATTCAAGTTGCAGGTGAGAAATACCTTAAGCAAAGAATTTTCTGAGAGGTGTTCTTGAGATTTTGACAGAGGGGAATAGCTAACACTCAACGAGGCCTTGTGAAAAAGACAGGAATACATTCCTCGCAATATATTTTGAGAGTAAGATCAAGACAGACCTCTCTTATGGGTAAAATAAATGGTTCTAAATGGGTTATGAACCTCTCTTAAACTCGTAGACAAAAGCACCGAGGGTAATTATGTGGTAAAAATTGAAAATTTGTTTGTCTAAGAGGGGGGGTAGAAGCCCCAAATAAGACTGCACAAAATCTTTCATGACTGTAAATGTACTGCTTCTGTTCCCTACTGGTACATTGACAGACTGATAGCTGAAATTGCGTAAAGTGGTGTGGTGACGATTCAATATTACCAATGGATAATAAAACAGGTTGATTTATAAAGAAGTATTCAGTTTCAATGCACAAGAAATCAAGAACAATTAAAAATATTATATGTTACTTGTAACAGAATTGTGTGGCATTATTATAAGTTAGAGACAGTCACAGATGTTCTATGTGTGAACTCTGAATCACACGACACACATTGACCCGATAACCCATTTCCGCCCAAACGCGTGTTAAGGTATCTGAATCAAATCCATCAATAGCGGCTGTGATACGCTGTGTCAGCTCTGCTAGATGAACAAAAAGGGAAGGGACGAATACTTTGTCCTGTCCTTCACGCACCCCCCAGGAAGAAGTCACAAAGTGTAAAGTCAAAGACTTCTGGTTAACCATTGAGTAAGTGGCATGTTGTTGTCTGTGATTCGTCCAATACATCTGTGAGGGAGATGTTAATCGAGGTAATCTCGCTCGCTGGCTAACCAGTGTGGTGGAGCACCATCCAATTGGAGGAGGGAGTTCTCAATGTCTTCCTGCTACTGTAGCATCAACCAAAGAAGTACTGCTCGTGGAATGTTCATGTAAGAATCCAGAGGAGAAATCCAGACGGTTGCTCAGTTTTTCGCAATGAGCTAATAGCCATTGATGAGGCCCTTGGTTCTCATGCATCTCTTCCAAATGGGAAAGAGATTTGAATACTGTCTGATAGTAGAAGTGCAATACAGCTCTTGTCTAATTGGCAAAGTGTGAGAGATAATATTGAAGTGTCAATACTCAGCAAATTAAAACGACTTTCCACATCGCATCAGATTCATCTGCATTGAATTCCCTCTCACCTAGATCTAGAGGGAAATGAGATTGCGGGCACTTTGTCCAAGACTGGCGCTTGTGAGGCCCCAGTTCCGTCAGCACTCCTCCCCTTTTGGAGATTTTCTCAAAAATTAAACACCATAATAAGACCGCTTGGAATGTATCCCCCCAGAGCAGCATTGATACCAGTGTTCTCGTCCTGGAAACTCTCTGGTTCACGGTTTTAATAGAAAGGAACAAACTATTCTAGCCCGCTTTCTATAAGTGGTCACCTTAAATCAATGAAATTTTTCAAAGGATCCAAGCGCTTTGGAATGTGTACCAACTGTTCTTCAGATCCGGCCTCGCCTGCTCACATCCTCGAATGCCTAGAGCTCACCAAGCAGGATTTAGTTGAAGATCCCTTGCTGGGGTGTTGGTTTTTTTAGAGTGTACGAAGTCATAGACCTGGTCTAGCACTGCTGGTCAATAGGGACGTGCAATAACAACAACAACACCAAAGAAGTAAAATATCCAAAAAAAAAAGCTCCCATGAAATTTTGCTAAATTCTAGAGCACCAAAAGCCTTTTCCACCGCAAACGCAGCCATTTTGATTGATTAGTCACATGACACATATGCTACTGCCTGCGTCACTTTCATCAGGGACGAGGCACAAACTTTAAGTGTACATCTAACTTACAGTTCACTGAGGTGGCACTTGTCTTTGATTGTTATTGTTTTAAAGCATCTGGAAAGTGTATACTTCTTCATGAGTCCCCCAGTACTTTTTCTACTTAAAAGAATCGCAGGTATGACCACTTTTGTATAGGCCTCAAGAAAGTCCAAGAGAGTCCAAGACCTCAAGAAATCTTTAAACATCACTGCTTGTTCAGTTCTAGTAATGTTAATTCAATCTAAATCAAACTTGAGCCTTTTGAATTTCACCAATTGCAAAGGATTAATGTAAGTTCTTCAACACAAAAAGAGTTATCATATCGCTTGAGAAAAACAATATTTATAAAGATATTTTTATTTCACTCTTAAGGACTTGACTTGGATGCGTTGCTTTACTTTTTTCAGAATTTTTTTTTTTTTTTTTGGGGGTATTTCGGAAGTTGTTCAACTCGTTTTAAGCTAAAAAAATTAACATTTTGTTAAAGTATTTTCTTATAAAGCATAATCTGCAAATTAATAACCTTGAAACCTATAAGATATGAAGTTTTGTTTTAAATATAAACATGTAATGGTCGCCCCGCGACTGCCATTAGTGTAGGAGAGTCGGAAAGAAGATTAACCACATTCAAAATAACTTCTTTTTATTAACTATCATGAACAACAACACAAATTCTATATTAAGCAAGTTCAGAGATGCACCAATTACTAAATATGGAAAGCAATAATAAGGTAGACGAGAAACGAGAAGTCTTAATTAATTAGATCACTTACGTTCAGACAATACCCCTTCCACACAATTCCAACCGACTTAATCCAATTTAATCTATAGTTGGCTAAATCATCAACTTTAATATTTCCCAAATAAGCTACGAAGTACTCACACCTCACTTCACGTTTAATCAATCACTGCTATCCATTAGCAATCTAACCTCTCTCTCCTCTAACTTTAAAGTTTAATCTTTAAATACAAGTCTTAATTTACATACTCACATCTTCTTCTTGGAGGGGGAGGTTTACAATAGAATAATTTTAAAGACCCCAAAAAAATTCCCCAAGAGGCTTATTAATTGAAAGAACGCGGATATACTCGTCACAAACATATTTCTTATACAGTGGGTGATCGGTTAACGAACATAATCCGTTCCAAAACTATGTTCGCTATCCGAATTGTTCGTTAACAGATTATCGATTCACCATAGACTTCTATGTTAAATCGATTAATTCGTTCTGGAGACCCTAAAAATCAAATTTTAAAAAATGTATAATTTCTTAGTAAGTTTTTAAAAATATAATACATACATATATTCTTGCATATTAATCTGTCCTTTTCATTTTTTGCTTACGGGGCGTTGAAGAACATGTCCAATGTCTATTGCTTTTCTCTCTTTTTCAGGATTTTCCGGAAGTAATTAATAGCATTATTGTTGTAAAGATCCCCAACCCTACTGACATCAGCTTGGTTGGGGTGCCATTCTAACACCATTGCTCTGACATCCGCCCACTTTTTCAAAAGATCTTTTTAGCAGATGTCGGCATTGGTTCTCTTTCGTCTTCCTCTTGTTCAGAAGGAGACACATTTCGCTGTGTTTCTTGGTGTTCTTCATTCAAAATTTCTTGCGGTTCTTCTGTCGTCAGTTCATCTTCATGTCCCATTATGAGCTCTTCTATGTCATCCTCGTTCACTTCCAATTCCAGATCTCTAGCAGTTGTTAAAATTTCATCCATAATTTAAGGGATGTCTCCCTGATCACCTCCGAATATGTGTTCGTTGTCCAAATAAAAAAAAATCTTTCTTGAAAGTGTTCGTTATCCGAATATGTGTTCGTTATCCGAACACAAAAATCTTTCGTGAAAGCGTTCGTTAACCGATCTGTTCGTTAACCGATCACCCACTGTATTAACTTGACTCTAGACTTTACTTATTATTTATCAATCAACTTGCATCAGTTTTCATGCGTCCTCTAAAAATTTTGTTATCAAATTGAGTGTTTTTATCTTACAAATATATTCGAATATTTTGCAAGTAATTCTGAGCCCTACCTACTTCCCTTTTTTGTGTTTTAAAAAGAAGTTTCAGTCAATCGTTGCTATACTTATATACATCCTTACTAATATTATAAAAGTGAAAGTTTGTGTGGATGTTTGGGACTCTTTCACGCAAAAACAATTGAATGAATTTTAATGAAACTTTTCAACTATACAGCTTATACATCAGAATAACACATAGGCTATAATTTATAAATATATTGTGTGAAGTGTCCAAAATATAACGATAATTGTCAAGTAAGCGAGACAAATTTCTGTCATCTGCAAAAAAAGCTCGCGACAGCATATATCTATCTTTTATGAGTGAAGCAAAACTTTGCATTTTGTTTTGTCTACGCCAGGCGCCAGGAACTGTGAAAGTTTAAACAGGCGGAGTTTGAGGTTGATTACAATTTTAACATAAAATAAATGCAACAAAAAGTAATATTAACGTATTACACTTCCAGATATAAATTATTTATACTATGTTAAGCGTTCATTACACAAAATTTTTAACAATATGTTTCTTTTGCTGAGCAGAGACCAGATTAGGAAGGTGTTTTCAAATATCGACCCACAAGAGAGTTACGGGGAGTTATAGATAAAAAAGTCCTTTTTATCAGCTATTAGATCTACTAATATTATAAACGCGAAAGTTTGTTTGGATGTTTGGTACCCTTTCACGCAAAAACAACTGAATGGATTTTAATGAAACTTTACAAAAGTAAGCTTTAAAGTGAGAGGGTGTTTTAAAACTCTTTATTTGAATAGCTACTATTGATTTTTTTGCACGTGTAAGCCATTATCGCCAAACATACAATAAAAATTGATTATTTATTTCTATGCATGTTTTTTTATGATTTTATTATGCACATTTGGTAGTAACAAATTGATCCTCATATAAAAAAAAACACTTTTATTGCTTCTGGTACTGACAGTAGATAAACTTTGTCTTTCCCACTACAGCATTTGGACAAATTTGTATAAGTTGTTTCTGGTTAGTAATTAATTATAACACTATAACTTTAATTGAATAGGCAGATGTTGCATTTTTAAGCATAAATAATAATAACTACTGTACTGTATTTTTTGGAGTGAGTGAGTGACTGAATATTAACGTCGCACAGTTCAGCTACACGAGGGCTTTTGGCGACGGCCCACGTAATTTCGAACCGTAATTTTGACGACACCTGAGCTGGCACCCCCCTCTCCTAACTACCACACCACACCAAGTTAGCAGAAATATTCTACCAATACTTAGCAGGGATATTCTTTGAAATCCACTCTTCCAATATATATGGCAGCATGGGTTCTATGATGAGTATTTTAGCTGGGAAGGCGAATAGTTTTGTAGCGGAAATTGCGTTTTCAGCTGAAGGCGTTTTCAGCGGATTGCAATGATTATCATTTTTGTCCCACAAAAATAGTTAATGTCAAAATTTAAGTGTCTTATATTTTTTGTATGTTAATGAAGACCTAATAAAACGATTTGACAATTTATTTTAAGTGAACAGCGTATATAACAATTTTAAAGTGGAATATCTTTAATTAATTAATTCGCTCTAACGGATTTAATTTCGCAAAGCTCAGTATTTTGTTTTCATTGAATCGCCAGTATAGTTTAAGAAACGGCGTTGTTTGCGAATATTACAATTTTAACATAAAATAAATACAGCAGAAATCAATATCAATGTATTACACCTTCAGATATAAATTATTTACACTATTGTGTGTGTGTGTGTGTGTGTGTGTGTGTGTGTGTGTGTGTGTGTGTGTGTGTGTGTGTGTGTGTGTGTGTGTGTGTGTGTGTGTGTGTGTGTGTGTGTGTGTGTGTGTGTGTGTGTGTGTGTGTGTGTGTGTGTGTGTGTGTGTGTGTGTGTGTGTGTGTGTGTGTGTGTGTGTGTGTGTGTGTGTGTGTGTGTGTGTGTAAGCTTTCATTACACAAAATTTGTAATAATGTGTTGTGTGTGAAATCAGCTTAGGAACGTGTGTGTGTGCTTTTTTTTTTGTTTAATTTGTGTTTATCGATCAATCTTTATTGTTTAATGTTTGTCACCCGTGTGAAGAACGGGTGTGTGTGTGTGTGTGTGTGTGTGTGCGTGTGTGTGTGTGTGTGCGTGTGTGTGTGTGTGTGCGTGTGTGTGTGTGTGTGTGTGTGTGTGTGTTAACATGAACACATTAAATGATATAATTATCTCTCTCTCAATCTAAAAAGTTTTTCATGACGCTGTAATAAATTTATTACGTACTACGCAACAATGCCAACATTCAAGATAAATTGGCAACCCCTATTTCTCGTTTATCGTATGCGCTGAATTGGCGAACATGTGCTTCGTTTCAAAAAATGTCGCCAATACGATTGCGATAGTACATTATTGCAAGCTCTCGCAGAAAAATATCGCAACCTTTACCTGGACTGGAATTGTTGCTTGAGAAGAAAGGCGGTGTCTCATACGAAGACTTATTAACAATCATCAGAACTAAATACTCAACTTACCAGGAAGCTGCAGGATTATCAAAATCTAAGGATCAATGAAGTGATGGACGATGCAGCTTCAATTATGACTTCAAACTGAAGAGGAGTATCAAAAACGAAATTTGCGAGGAAAAAAAAGAACAAATAAATAGAACTACATAATACATGTAAATTACAGTTTTACTATTTGAGCAATGAGTATGAGCAAGTGTATAATTTGCATATATGGGGTTGGTTCGCCGTTAGAAGCACAGGGGGTGCCTTCCTAGTGGTTTTTTTAAAAAAAATACCCTTAAAAGTTATATTTTTCAACGAAATAAAGTTATGTTTATGTCATTTTATGAAACATTTAAATATGTCATTAAATTATTGAAAATGTTATCACGAACTTGACAAGATCAACTGATTAATGTAAAGTACAGTTTATTTTTCAGTTTTGTTTATCGTTGAACTCAAATGGTTACTATAGTAACGCACAAGATGATATACTATTTTTAAAAAAAAACTGTAAGAGAGAGAAGTCAATAAGCTATGAGAGGTCATGTGAAGCATAAGATATGTATCGATCAGATTGATATTATATTTCATACTTCTCAGTTTGTGAGAGCTAATAGCACCCGAAGGAGAAAAAATCAATAAGAAGCACTTGTAACGAAACTTCATCCTGAAATATACGTTTGAAATGAATTCAAATCTATATTTCAGGTCGTGAAGTTCGCATTTTCAGTTTTACATTTTGCAAATGGTTGTTTTATTCTACTCTATCGATTCTGCTTTTCAAAAAGATCAATATTCGCTTCCCAAAGTTATTTATGTAAATATGCAAGAGTTAAAATAAAGTACATTTTCTGGTTTAATATATAATGAAAACTTTTTAAAAGAATTCAATGTTAAGAAGATTTTGATCACGTGAATTGCCTTATTTTCTACGTAAGAATATAATTTTAATTTAATCTTGTTGTTCAAAGGAATTTTAACATCGATGTAGACTTCTTATAAAAGGTAAAGAATCGAAAAAATAGTTAAGCAGCTCAAATATATTTTCTGTTGAATTATTCTATTTATTTATATTTTTCTCTTCAAACTGTAGAGTTTAAAATCAGTTAGCTTAATAAAAAGAACTATTCTAGCTCTTGATTCGATTTTTGCGGTAGTCATAGGAACAAACTCCTCATAGGAAGTGTAATAATTATACAAATAAAATTAGAACCTCATTGTATATCATGGTTTTTCATATACATTCTCCAAAATTAAGGAATAATTCATTTTAAATCAGAAAATATCTTTGTACGCGGGGGCAATTATTCAAAATCTATTCATCACCACCATATGTTCGATACATTATACGGAATTTAAAGAAACATAAACAAAACATGTATTTCATTACATTATCTTTTTTCATAGAATAAAGCGACCCCCCCCACACACGCACTTTTCACGAGAAGTCTCTCTGTGGAAATGACTGGCGTACAAATTAGAAGTTTAGCAAGCATGTTTCTTTTGTTGAATAGAGATCCGCTACGGATGAGTTTCACGAAAATCGACAACCAAGGAGAGAGGTCATTACAGACCAAAATTAGCATTTGCGAACTAATAGACTTAAAAACTTGAAATTTGGCATTGTTGTTTCTTTTGTTGAGTAAAGATTTTCTGGGAAAGGGGGGGTTTTGGAAATCGACTGTCAAGAAGAGTTACGGGAACATAAAAGAGAAATATCTTACGTTTTAGAAATTCAAGTCCATTCTAAATCGAAAGGCAAGGGTTATAAAAATGTTTTTTAATACAGTCGAAAGTTTAATTCTACAGCTTAAATATCAATGAATTATAAAAAATATATAATCATACAACATCATAAAATACTGAGCGAAGTATGTGGGTAACGGCTTGTATAATATAATAATTATAAAAGTAATTATTGGCTATATAAGTATTTGAAATATCACTAATATATCTATGGAAAAATTATCTTCCAGAGGAATGTTGCGTGAAAATACTGAACATACACATCGTTTTTTAAATATTATGAGCTAGGATCAGTGGCGCACACAAGGGGAGGGGGTCCTAGAGGTCCGGACCCCCCAACCCTTGATTTTTTTTTCCGATTGACTATAATTATAAGTATATAGTACGTAAAATTTAATTAAGTATTTGTTTTAAAGATTAATTTTATTAATTAATGCTAATTATTTATTCAATAATTAGTTTTTTACTTTGTTTTGTTCCCGAAAATCGACAAAATCAAAAGGAGCATGATACAAGAATGGTGAACTTTCGACCCCGGACCACCCCCCTTGAAAAATTCCTGTGTGAGCTACTGGCTAGGATGGAATAATATTTCTAAGTGTATATGTTCTTCTCCTATATATTTCAAAATGTAGCTATCCTGCAAAAAACTCAAAAACTGTCACGTTTCATTTAAAAACGCATTCAGGACAAAACTGCTCTAAAAAAATTTTGGCAAAGAGCACGAGATCCTTTTGATATAAGAAACCTCAATAGCACTAATGACTGGGAACGGAACTTAATTCGAAATTATATATAAACCGAATGAATATTTTCCGAATTTCCTTACAGAAAAAAAATTCACTTTGGCGGGCAGTCAACCGCTATAAAAAGGTGCTCCACTTGAAGGGGTGACTGCTGACTCTGCCAAAGTGGAAGTTCTTGTTGACATCTTCGAGAGGTGGCTCAAAACGGACAAAATCTAGGCCACGATAATCGATTAAGTAATCTTTCCTGTACATCGAAAAATTCTTCAAACTGTTTATGGACATCATGGCTCAACTTTCTAAAACAGGGGTACTCAAACTTTTTTTTCTGCTGGGCCGCATACATATGTTAGTTATTTCGCGCGGGCCGCAACAGGAGGATAAGTGGGGGAGAGAGGAGAGGAAAAATGCTTTTAGACCAAGATAACATCGGAAATTTAAAATGTGGAAAATTGAGCAAAATACTATAATTCCTGATTTTTTTTAATTATTGTTTTTTATATTTTTTATTTTTTATCACTAACTAAATTAGAAGCATCTGAGAAACACTCCTTCACAATTTCTGCATCAGTAAACGGTTTCATATGATTGCCAATAATATAACAAACTTTATAATAACAATATAACGCTGTGATATTACCACTGACAAAACACTTTGTTGCTGTTGCAAAGATTATTCAAGAAAGCCTATTTATTACCTCTTGAAAGAGATCTTCGAGGAAAAATGCCATTGAATGATTCCCGTTTATTGGTATTTTTTAAATACAGCCCTTTCGTGACAAATTAAACAATTACTGATCCATGTTTGTTTTTCACTACAAAACAGTCAACCTTCCAATCGTCTTAAAACGATATATTTCCTTCTAAAGTTTTTCGCTTGCAAGATATGAACGATAGTTAAAAATTAGTTATATCCATAAAATTGTCGCTACTCCACTGTTGTCTATTATCACTACCCGTAACCGTTCCAAATAGAAAAAGAATATGAAGTCGTACCCGTACGACCCCGACAGTAAAAAGCAAAATTGATACATTTGATTTCTTGACAAAGAATTTCCCATAAAATTTTTAATACAACGTTCTTAAATAAGTAAATGGCCGCGGTAGCCGAGTGGTATAGGTATCGGACCGTGGCTCTTTGTCACGGGTTCGAGCCCAGTACCACTAAAGACCCGCCGTGTAGGGCAGCGATGCACGTTAAAAGCTGATACGTCCTCCCGTTGGTGTGGTTGATGAGGTGCCAGCTCAGTGTCGTCCACGTCACTTGACCATGGTTCACGTGGTCCGTCGCCAAAAGTTCTAAAAGTGCGACGTTAATATTCAATCAATCAATCAATCTTAAAAAGTAAATTTCTCAGAGCAATGGACCAAATGACTAGGTTGAGTACCACTGTTCTAAAACATTAATTCCCTTAAAGTTTCTTAAATGACTAGATAACGTCACATAAATATAATTCTACAAGTGTAAATTTATTTCCTTCAATACTTTCAACTAAATAATTCTGTACATTTCATTTACACACGAAAAAAACTGAGGGTGGTATTTAAAATATTATTAAAGCCTTATTTTATTCATCGAATCATAAAGCTTTCAGAAGCTTCAAAAATTTCAATGGTTTCCTTATTGTTACTTCCCATTTGATGCTGACGTATTATACCCCCACTGCCAATTTCATGAAATCAAAAGACATCGCCAAATGCCACGATATACAGCTAATAGTGGAAACCATTACAGCACACCTTTAAACACAGTTATAATAATGATGATAGTATTTGAGCGAAAGTTTTTGAATTGGCGATGTCTTTTCGTTTGGAGAACTCGGTCGACGGTATATATAATACGTGAGTATACTCTTCATTCAAAATAACGTTACAAGTAATTATGTTTGTGTAATAGTAGTTCAAAGTAATCACATTCTCCAAAGAGAAAACATTATTTCAACGAATAAAGAATTATACATATTTGCATCTTAGAAATTAAATTATCATTTTAATAAGTTTGGCTCAAGAAAAAAATCGTTTCTATAACACTCAAAAAATCGTTTATGTAATTTCAGAAAAAAAATTCTAAAGTATAACACACACACACAACTGAGTTATGAAATGAGTGATCAAAAATTAATGCAGAAATCTGATTTACTAAATTTTGATAAATAATTCGATGGTCTTTGATTTTATCATTAATAAATTGTCCCGTTTTTCTCTTTTGTATGTATGTTTCAGCTTATAAATTTAACACTTTTTTGCAACAATGAATGATTCAAGTTTTTACTTGATATATTTATTTAAGACAAATTACATAGAGGAATATTTTTTTAACAAAAATTAAATTAAAGAATAAATCGTAATGCAAAAAAGCATCCATTCGTATCTCTGTATTCTCATTATTAAAAACAGTAATCCAAAACTTAATTAATTACTCTTTAAAAAAATTCTAAATTCTATCAAATCAGCTTACTACTGTTTTATCGATAGCCAATCAGATGAATTGTAATACATTCTAAATTAAATAAAGGTATCATTACATTTTGATTGGTTTAATAATATTGTCAAATGCACAAAAAAACTTACAAATAATGTCTCAGCTGTTAATGAACAAATGAAATAATACTTTAAATAAATACTTTATATTATAAAGATCTGGTTTTAATAAATTAAATCAAAAACCAAGTCAAAAATATTCATAATGATGACGAAAGTAAGAAAAAAAAAACACAGTTTTAATATGAGTTTCGGAAACATCTAATTCATCCACAAAACAATATTATATATATATATATATATATATATATATATATATATATATATATATATATATATATATATATATATATATATATATATATATATATATATATATATATATATATATATATATATATATATATATATATATATATATATATATATATATATATATATACACTAGCGCCCGTGGTAGCCGAGTGGTATAGGTATCGGATCGTGGCTCGCCTTGTCACGAGTTCGAGCCCAGTACCACCAAAGACCCGCCATGTAGGGCAGCGATGCACGCTAAATCTGTTGAGAGCTGAAACGTCCTCTGGTTGGTGTAGTAGTTATGAGAGGGGGGTGCCAGCTCAGGTGCCGTCCACGTCACTCGACCATGGTTCAAAATTACGTGGTCCGTCGCTAAAAGCCCTCGTGTTGCTGAACAGTACGACGTTAATCTTCACTCACAAAAAATAGATTGATTAAAAATTTGCATCTTTTCCGTATAATTTTATAGCTTATTTCAAATTATTAATTGATAATAAATTCATTGTTATAATCAAAAACGAGTTTTTTCCAGTACTTCTCGATTTTTTTTTTTTAAATATTTGTGCAAAAAAGGAGAAAAGAAAATATTTGTGTCAAAGTCGTTTCGAATTAAAGCTATAACGAAAAAAAGGTTGCTATAGTAACTCCTCGTTAACTGAAACAAAAAGGAAGACAAATTATTTATTTTAATTCACTTTTGAAAAAATAAAGGTTTTACCATAAATTCAATTTGGCAAGTTTTTCACAAAATCGAATTCTTCAAATTTTTACTTACGTAACACGATTCGTTCCAATATATATTTAACAACTATTCGATGAATGTATAAGGGCAGTGGCGCACACACGAAATTTTTCAAAAAGGGAGGGGCAGATTCGAAAGTCCACCATTCCCTTATGCTCCAATACACCGCCCAATATATTCTTTTGGTTGCGTCGATTTGGGGGAACAAAAAACAATAAAAAATTAATCATTGAATAAATAATTAGCATTAATTATTAAAACTAATGATTAATAACGAACACTTAATTAAATTTTACATACTATATATACATAGGATTATAATCTATCCATAAAAATCAAGTGCTTTGAGTGAGGTTAGGACTCGGGATCCCCCTTGTGTGCGTCACTGTATAAGAGTAATAATTGCAAAAACTTTTATTTTCAACTCTTTAAAAAAATTAATCTTCATCAATGAAAAAAATATCAAAAACTTTATTTATAATTAATTACGAAAGATAAAAAAGAACGAAAACAAATATCTAAAAATAATTTCATTATTCTTACTTTCTAATTAATTAGTTCTTAGAATTCTCATTATCGTACTTTGATCATGATGCCTTTCTTATTTGATAATAGAAGTATATGAGATGCCTGACGCCTTCGCTCTTTCAATTATATCGAGGATGACAGATTTCGGAAGACGTGTTCCTTTTGCTCAGGAAAACAATCTATGGATAAACGTTTTTTTTTATTATTATTATTTCACGAACCAATCGTAAATATGCTTTTATACAATTTTCATGACTGCTTTTTAACGCTGTATTTCATACAATTATAAACATAAATTTGAAATATTATATAAAAAATTTATGATATATTATATTTAAATGGTCTACAGCAGGAGTCGTCAACCTCTGAAGCGCGTGCGAAATGTGGCACGTGGTACAATTCTCAGCGGTACTCAGCACTACTTTACAAAATCGTCAATTTTTTAGTGGATGGAAGTTGATAAAGTTGTAATGGGCCTTATATTTGACCATTTATGAAATTATTTTTGGGTAACCAGAATCGTTCAAATTGACCGATTTTGGGTAACCTTTTGACCTTTTTATAAAGGTAATTAATTCAAAGGGAACTTGGTGAAATTTTGATGATAGAGCCAAGTTGGCGTCATTTTTTGCGACCAAGTTGATGACTTGGCAATCATGTTGGTGACCATTTTTGGTGAGTTCGGAACCCTCTGGATTCTTCTAGAAATTGGTAGAGAAATCCACTGATTTCAAGATCTATGACGCAAGCGGGTCTTTTCTCGAATTATCCGCAAGAGATATAAATAGAGAGATGGTCACCGAAAGTCAGTCAGTCTGGTTTTGACTAGCGATCAGTTAGTATTGCTTTGGCTGTTGAAGTGATTAGTGATTATTTCGGCTGTTGAAAGAGCGATTGCTTATGAATAATGTTTTATATGCGTGTATTTTAGACACCGATAATTGTGTCTGAGTGCTGCTGTGAAGGTGTGAAGACCTTCTAAGATTTTTTTGTGAATATTGCTGCTGAATCCTGTATTTAAAGGATTGGATTTTTTGTAATAAATTCTCATCGCTCTTAAAGAACTGTCCTGTTCTTTGCGACTGATTGGCCTAAAATTCTCGAACCCCGGATCAACGTCACAATATTATTGTTGTCTTCTCTAGGAAACAGTCCTGATATCATTCATTTCGAAAACTTTGAAAACTCTTGTCCGAATGTGTCGCCTATCAAATGAAAGAGAATTAATTTAGGCTATAATTGTTTCCTAGCATCTTGTAATAAAGAGAGAGCTTAAAACTTTTGTCAGCTCAATAGAACATCGATTTAAAGTTGTAATAAAAAAAGGCTAACCTACTAAGTACTGATAACTCATTGCAATCATTAGTATCTAATGTATATCGATAATTATTGCAGCTGAAAGTTTTTGTATTGGAAATATTTGAGTTTTGTTTTTTGTATTGCATTCAGTATACAACTCTCTTTAAAATGATATACACTGAACTTCCACTGAATTAGGGTTACCTTACCCAGTAACGAGTTGCGCCTCCTCTGATCTTGATAGTGGTTGCCACATGACGAGGCATAGATTCAATAAGTTTCTAGAAACGTTCCACTAGAATGACTTGCCAAATATTGGCTAAAGTAGTTCATAATTCAGTAAGGTTCTTTGGGGCTGTGTGACGGCCTTTCACGCGTTTTTCCAAAACATCCCAAAGATGCTAAATAGGATTCTAGGTGGCCAATTTATTACAAAAAAAATCAGAGGAATTCTCATCTAACAAACCAGTAGACAACCGGGACTTGTGATAGGTACAGTTGTTTTGCTGGAAAACTCCATTACCGTGTGGATAACAGAACAGCATAAACGGATGGAGGTGATCATCCATCAATTCTATAAACCGAATTGCATTGAGGTATGTTGCTACACACAGTGGGTAGCCTAGTGGTTAGAGCATCGGACTCCAGACCGGAAGGCCTGGGTTCGATGCCTGATGCCACCAAATACCCTCCGAGTACACACGGAGTACGTGCTCGTTAAATCAGTGGGTCCGTAGTCTTGTGGGCTTAGTCACGAGTGCAGAGACTGGAGAGTATTTCCCTCCCCTTCAGTTTCCATGCAGAAATTGTGGAGGTGGAGATAGGTGAGGTGGTGTCGACATCTATCGTCCCTTCGGGGAATTTCGCCAAGCTAAATCGCACTCGCATCTGTATGGTGCTCAAGGCCAACGACAGGCGTACCTCTAGGCCCATGCCACGATGAATTTCGTGGGCCTCGATCTGTCTACGTCACACAGGTGGCATTAGAAACAACAACCAAAGATCCCAAACAGTACAGCGACAAAATGCCCAAGACCATGACTGAGCCACCATGCCCTTGTACAGTTCCAACCTATCATGCAAGATCCATAGCTTCATGAGCCTGACGCAATATTCTCAGCCTTCCATCTGTGTTACGTAGTCGGAATCAAGACTCATCACTCCATGCTACTCGTTTCCAGTCCTCTACTCTCCAGTCCATGTGCTCTCTTGCACAGGAAAGACGTGCAGCCCGATGGCGACCATCGAGCAATGGTACTCTAGTAGATCGAAGGCTCCCGAAACCCATACAGTGAAGCGAGAGTTGCGCAGTCCGTTTACTGACTGTACAATTAGCTCCGTCATTCAACTGGGTGGTAATTTGAGCTAATGTTTGGCTTCGCTGGCTACGTACAATACGCCTGAGCTATCTCTCACCACTCACTGTCAAGGCTAATTGTCCTTTGCAGTTTGCCCGATCACTAGTTTTTGTCCACTATCCATTTATTCTTGGTATACTCTTGACACTGCCGATCTTGAAAATCCTAGCTGTCTGACGATTTCGGAAACTGAATAACCCATGCGTCGCACTTCTACTATTTATCCGCGATCAAAAGCATCTAAATCGGGCAGTTTACCCATACTGTCAATTCCAATAACTTATTCAGAACAACCTCAGTACACACTATATATGCAGTTACCACAGCGCCCTCACTTGCGCATAAATGATGCGCAGCGCTACTGAATTTGCATATAGCCCTTTACTATCCCTAATTCAGTGGTACTTCAGAGTACATGACTTTGCATTCATGAAACGTAACATTTTCTATAAGCTTTCAAACTTAAAATACATGGAAATTTGAAAAATCGTCCACAATTTTGTCCACTACTGTATATATATACATTCAGACATATGCTAAGAAGAATGTTTTTAGGCTTAGCTAATATTAAATATTGACTACATTTGACATTCTTCTAACTGAAGGAAACTTCTCATTCCACGCAACTGCTACATATCTACAGAACCTACTACGTAACATTTTTTTTACAGAAAAGTCACTCTTTAAATTTTCTTTCTGTGAATCAGAATAAACATTTCATTACGCTTTTCCCTAATTTCTTACGTTCCGTTTCGCACAGACGGTGGGCCGTAGGCCACATACGATTTTCCCATAATTTGATGGCGATTCATCTCCCCATGAATTTTACTGTAATTTTACCCATTCATGCGGTAGATAATTAATTAATGAAAATAAAGTTAAAATAAAAAAACCACAATGAATCTTTTTACTTAATTCTAGCTTAACTTCAACGGCAACAAAAAATATCTCAAGAATATTTAAACATACACTAAAATAATAATTGATGAATAAAGGAAAAAATTATTTTTAATGTATATTTTAATAATATAGGTAAATATAAACATTTATTTTGAGTGATATCATCCTATTCCTATAACTATTCACAGATTTTTTTTTACTATCGAACAAACATGAAATAAAAATTCATTTACTTGTTATATTCAATACTGTAAAATCCGGAGCATATAACGTGCACCAATAGTTTCAAGCTGTATTTTTTAATTTTAAGGTATTTTTTAAGGTTATTTTATTCGCCGTATAACACACACCCTCTTTTTACGAAGGAACCTGAAATGTATCCGTTCCCTTCAATCACGTTTTGATGTCATTTATTCGAGGTATTATCTCAGGATTTTGAAAAAATAATTTATTTCCAGAACTAAACCTTTTAAGTTCGTCAAGTATAACATTTCTTTTACATAAACAGCATTCAGATCTATGTAGAAGTTTAACTTTTGTATGCTCATCTTTTTTTTTACTATTTTTGAAGATTTCATTTTCATACCCAGCGTATAACGCTCACCCGTAAATTTCAATCTTATTTTTTTCTGTTTAAAGTGAGCATTATGCGCCGGATTTTACGGGAATTTATTTTTTCCTATAACGAAGAATTATAACCCATGAGGTAGTAATATAAATCTTAATAAAATCTGAAGGAATATAATCTTTGAAGAATGAATAATAATTTTATATACACCTAAATGTGCTATAAGTTCTGATACAATTAGAAAGGAGTTGCAACAAAAAACTTTGTAATCAAATTTAAAACTAAATCTTAAAGTTTTATTTTACCTTTAAATTTAAAATATTGCACATTTTTTATTCAATGCGTTAACCTTCTGACTTAACACAGTCTTTAATCATCTATCGAGGATCTTACTGCCTCCATGGGAATTTTCATCGTTGATTTCCTCAACGAAAACTTAAGAATGTTAAAATTTCAATTCCGATTTAGGCACACATGGTCCTCCAATACGGACCTCAATCTGTAATCCAGTGGATTTAAATTTGGACTGTCAGAAGACCAATCTTTGTGCTGTTGTGGTCTCCTCCAAAGGAATGATTTCCTGTTAGGGAACTAATAACTTCCCAAAAGTCAATTAGTTTCGCGCGGGAAATTTCCCATGACAGGACGATACCGACGCTTATGATTTAGGGCAAGTCAGCCTTTGACTTCCCTTTATTCAGTGGACAGAGAAGTGACCCGCAGTTCCCACGCCTATCTCCGATTTCAAAGTTCGCCATACGAGGGGTGACAAGGACCATTAGCCGAATAGTAATCCCGACTACGTCCAAATAGAGATGGTTTCGAGTCACGTGTCGCTTTTGAAGGCGTGACATATTCCATCTTTAAAAAGACGATAAAGGGAATAGAAGACGCTCCTACGCGCTCCAAGACCCTCCAACACACTCTTTATCAGATTCATTTCAAGATTAACTTAGATTATCTCAAACCTACTATCGAACCTTTCAAGGCTACAATATAATGAGCATCATTTCGTCCTAATGCAGCCTTCAGATCGGTTATCCAGCCCTAACAGCCAGTCATCTATGGTGCTCCTCTTCAGTGTTCTATGAAGCCTGACACATTTTGGTGGTTGAAAGACTCTTCAATAGTGGGGTAACGTACAGCCCAGAAACCCCCACATCGCGGGGGGAGCCTGACTGCCACCAAGTATCTACATTTTGTAAAATGCAACTTGGGGGCCTGAAACGTGACTTTCCGTGGGAGATGGGCCTAAATGTTCTCCGTTACACCACTGCTCTTCTATGACACAAATTTTCTCGTTGGTAAACGGCATTCCTCTATGGCAGTTATGAGCGTTTATCGGCCATACTGCTTTTTCTATAAGGTACCTCTGGCGCTTAAATTATTTTTTAAAATAACGATTTATTCTTCTATAACCTCTGAATCTAAAGTATTTGCTTAGTATGTGACACATTGTTCTTTTTGATGCGTTCATCTGTTTAGCAAGAACAGTTTTCTTGACGAATTTTCTCCAGACTTTTTTGACGAAAGCTGATGTTACCCCGAGTGCAAAAGACCGCTTCTTGTACGATCTCCAGTGTTGTTGATCTTAGAAAATCTCTTAATTGTTCAAAAAATGAATAACCTTTCGGTGTCTAAATGTTTATGAGCTTTAAAAATCCTTGATGAGCTATTTTTGATACAGAGAAATAACTGCTTCACGCTTCTGTTAAACGTTAATTCCACAGTATCAAAGCTTTGAATATTGAGAGAACAACATGTGGGAAAGAGAACAGTTTCTTAAAAAATATTGTGGACGATCTCCAATGAAGAAATTTAAAATCGTTCGCTGCGTTTGAATCTCAACAGAGGATCTCAAACTGTTGTATCGGAACTTATGACACCATTAGATATATATATATGCAGTGGCGTAAACGGAGAATATTAGAGTCTCCCTGCAAAGTCTGGTTTTGAACCCCAAACCGCATTTCTCGTCAGTCAGGCTTTAGGTCCCCTAGAATCCCAGCAGCACCCCACCCCCCTGCAATGCTGAGATGCACGTTACATCACTGTATACATCCTAGTTCAAAATCTAAGAATTTGCTAGTGTGTTATTGTGGATTTTTTCTGTGGTTTTCTTACTGTCTGGTCATATTTTTACATATTATTTTCCTTTAAATTAGACTTATAGCGATTTAGTATATGAGTAATGATTGTGCGTGTGTGCGTCCGTAATATATGCCAAGTCACTCGAAATACATTTTTTATTCTATTTTTCCATACTTAAATAGTAAAATGTTCATCGTGCTTGTTACAGACAAAAAAGCATTTCAAGTTAAAATTGCAGCAATATAATTTGACCAAAGTTGGATTTAATGCAAAATGCAGGGATTTTTAGAGAGAATTTTTTCTTTCCTTATAGGTTGCATATTGGCAACTAAGCCTTTGCAAAGGGGAAAGTCCACAAATTTGAGAGACAATTAATGGTTGCACCATCTAGTGGCGGCCCTCGCAACTAAATTTGGACGCTTGTGAATTAGTTTTTGTTTTATTCCTGTCGGATGCTAACTATTGCCATGATTTATTTTTGCCAAGAGTACAAGAGCCAAACTGATACTCAAGGAATTTTTTATAAGCTACATAATCATTTGACATGCATGTCAATGATTTTCGTATCCAGAAAATCTATTGACTCCAGCCGAGATTCAACCCACAATCTTGGGCTTAAGAAGCAGGCACGCAACCTCTAAACCACCAATCCGACTTTAGAGGGATTTAAGTTCATAAATTTGAAAGTTTTTTAATATTTGGCAAAATAATCTAATTTCTGAAGAAAGTTGCTATAATTTAATCAACAAACACAAATATCTGGGGAAAAAGAAAAATAATGGTAGATATTAGGAGACAGTTTTACAGCCCTTGAAAAACAAAAGTATCGAATGCATAGGGTAAAATAAAAGTTAAAATTAAATTCTAAATGTACACATACATAAAAAGCTTTACTATCGTTTACCAGACTCATAATAACAATTTCACAATATTTGTTTCGAAATGTGTTAGTGATTCTTTTTTACCAAGTTGTACAGAAAAAATAACTAAAAATTTAAAATTGATTCACTTTTTTTTTTGACTTAAAGTTCATTTTATTTTTCTTAGTTAGGAAACATGTTTAACGTCTATTAGAATTAGCGCATCTTAACAAAAATAGCTCAAAAATTACAACCACAACCAATTATATCCTTTAAGAAAAACTAGATTTTCAAAGTAACAGTAAAAATTAGTATAAAATCTCAATTCCTCGATAAGACAGTTCTGGTTAATTTCTTCGCAGAACATCAACACGGAAGTGGGCAGATTAAAAAAATAAGTTATACGACCATGTTCTCAGTGGGAAATATTTAAATAAACCAAAGATGTGATATATGGGTATGTTTGTTCACAGCATTCACAGATTTACCTTGCAACATCAGCAGCCAGCTCGTTTGACTTATAACAGATTCAACACTATCCACCAAGGTCTTACTTGAATTCGATGATCTTCCGGGTAAACCTATTTCTTTTTTCGTGTTTTTTCGAACGTTAGTATGAAGTTAAGATGGAAATTTTCTCAGCTTTGCATATCACAGCAAGACGTCACGGTATAGGCTTCAAATGTGAAATTACTTTTCCCAGCTGATCGTAACTGTCGCTGCAGGTGCTTGTAAAGCTATTAAAATAACTAATGGTTGGTGTTCTTTGCAAGTGGTTTTTTTTAAAGTCTAATTTGGCGGTCTTCTTTAAATATGCGTCTTTCGTTTCTTGTTTGTTGCACTAGTTTTTCAAATTTTGGGCAAGCCGTCGTTCCTGATATGAGTGTGTTTTACCGCTACAGAAACAAAAATTAAGAATTGGTGAAACTTATTTATTGAATTTCTAAGTTAAGCCATGAAGAGAGTCTATTTTTAATTAAGGTTTATCTTTAGTTTCAATTATAGCTAATTCTAAACATTTAAGAAAACATGTTCCATCTTTTAACATAATTCTTACTTTTTTTAACTTCACTTTCAATGAAATAACTGAAATAGCTTCAAGGAAAATCTTTAAACAGAATTAGAAATCTAAAATTATATAAAGTAAAAAAACGTAAAAGCCACGACTAACTATTTTGAAAACTTAAAATTGTGCGATAAGGAATCCTTTACCATTGTTATAAACTCCAAAAATGTCGTGTACTTTTTAATTTTTTTAATAAAAAAAACTCTTATTTATGAATTTATTAACACTGCAAAAAGATTCATTGAGCATAAATAGCGCAAAACTACTACAAGGAATGGAAACTAATTAAAAGAATATGGATGCGTAAAATTTTTACATCAACTTTTTCTTTTTTGAGAAATTACTGTAATATTTAAAGTATTATGTAAAGTGAAAATATTGTGATTAAAGAATAAGTAAAACCAAACATTTCCAAATATAAGCTGATTCATTATAAACCAAAAATGCGTTTTTTCATTTAAAAAATTACCAAAAGTTCAAAATTTGCTTATAAGACGAATTGAAAAAAAAAAGCGAAGTTTCTGTAATTTTCAAATATGTCACCATTAGGGCAAAATTATTAAGCATTTAAAAGGGTTGGAATATTTTCTAATCGATTTACTATAAAGTAAAACGCTAATGACAATATAGTTTCTGGCAACCCTATCTGAAACCCACACATTTCTTTTCATTCATTTGTTATCTTGTACACCTGTGTGTGCTAGTCATACTTTCTGCTCCATTTTTTTTTTTTTTTTTTTTTTTTTTTTTGGAAAATGAATGGGAAGAAAAATTTATAAAGGGTGTTTTTTGAGAGGTATAGAACTTTAAAACAACGATGTATTATTCGATTGACATGACTTTTTTTTTTATTCGAAAGATAATCTTATGGCATTACATTTTAAATATGATTTCTGGCATAGGACTGCCACGGCTGGCTTGGATGTAGTCCAATCTGACGTCCAATTTTCGATGACTTTTTCCAACATTTGTGGCCGTATATCGGCAATAACACGGCAAATGTTGTCTTCCAAATGGTCAAGTGTTTGTGGCTTATCCGCATAGACCAATGACTTTACATAGCCCCACAGAAAATAGTCTAGCGGTGTTAAATCACAAGATCTTGGAGGCCAATTCACAGGTTCAAAACGTGAAATTAGGGCGGTCACCAAACGTGTCTTTCAATAAATCGATTGTGGCACGAGCTGTGTGACATGTTGCGCCGTCTTGTTGGAACCACAGCTCCTGGACATCATGATTGTTCAATTCAGGAATGAAAGTTAGTAATCATGGCTCTATACCGATCACCATTGACTGTAACGTTGTGGCCTTCATCATTTTTGAAGAAGGATTCCACCAGCCCATAAAGCGCACCAAACAGTCAGTTTTTCTGGATGTAACGGTGTTTCGACATACACTTGTGGATTAGCTTCACTCTAAATGCGGCAGTTTTGTTTGTTGACGTAGCCATTCAACCAGAAGTGCGCTTCATCGCTAAACAAAATTCGCTTATGAAAATCGGGAACAACGGCAATCTCGTTTTGGGCCCATTCGACGAATCTACGCCTTGCTTGATGATCGTTTTGATGAATTGCCAAACCAAACTGAGAATAAATCACTTGACAGCTGTTAAATCGGTCGCCATCTTGGAAAGTAATGCCAACTTAAACTTCTATACCTGGGAAAAACACTCTTTATATGGGACGTAATCGTCGACCTATGTTTCATACCATGGAGGTAAAACTCACAGCATGATGAAACTTTGCACTCAGACATCCCAATGAGTAAATGAGAATTTTAGGAAATTTTCGGAAACTCGGATTCTGACATTGACTTTAAAGGATTTATACCACATTTTTCTTCTTTTAGAATACAAATTTCAATGAGAAGACTCAAATAAATTAAAAGATTAATATCACGTGCGCTTGGCTGATGGAAAATGGGGGAAAACCTTTTTTTTCATAAATTACAGTAAAATCCGGTGTAAAAACACCAAAAATAAGATCAAATTCAAGGATGCGTGTTTACGCATGGTATAAAAGTGAAAGTTTTAAAAATAAAAAAAAAGACGAGATTACAAAAAAAATTAGACTTTTATACAGTGGCGCACACAAGGGGGGAGTCCTAGGGGTCCAGACCCCCCAAAGCCCTTGATGTTTTCCCCAATTGATTATAATTCTAAGTATATAGTACGTAAAATTTAATTGAATATTTGTTATTAATGATTAATTTTATTAATTAATGCTAATTATTTATTCAATAATTAGTTCTTAACTTTTTTTGTTCCCGAAAATCGACAAAATCAAAAGGAGCATGATACAAGAATAGAGGACTTTCGACCCTGGACCCCCCTTGAAAATTCCTGTGTGCGCTACTGCTTCTATATATATATCGAAATACTGTTTGCTTAAAAGAAAAGACACTCCTTATGAACTTAAAGAGTTGTAGTTCTAAAAGTATAATATTTTTTTCTTAAGTTTAGAATAATGCGCCTTGAATGAACGACTTCAAAACATAAAAGCATTGCACACATACATTTCAGGTTTCTTCGCAAAAAAAAGGGGTGAAGGTTATACGCCGAATTTTACTGTAAGTTTTTGCGAGTTTAGCTGATCTGTATATAAGCCGACCTCTTTTATTTTCATATTGAAAAAAGTTCAAACTTCTTGGCTTATACACACAAATGTACGGTACAATTGCTGTAATCATATAAATTTTAGTTCGTCTTTAGTATCGATCAAAAAAATATTGTTATTTATAAAAGGTGACAGAACATTATTCTTGATAATAAAAGTTTTATTGTATTACACATATTTCTAAACTTTTATACACTGCTGGCCACCGTAAATGCAACACCAAGAAAGACAAGAGATAGCACAACAAAATTTATTTTGTAGATAACATGTTGACCAAATATCAAACGATTAAATTTATAGACTTCTGTGAAGTGTGTTTCCTGCCAGAATCAGTAGCCAGAGTAGCTGCCATTGTTGGAGATCACCGCTGCCACACGCCTCGGCATTGATTCAAAGAGACTTTGGATGTGTTCTTGCGGTACAGTAGACCAAGCAGCTTCCACACGTTTCCAAAGTTGATCAGGTGTGGCAGCTAAGGGTGTAATCTGGGTCAATCATTGATCAAACATGGACCACATGTTTTCTATCGGCGAAAGATCCGGAGAGCGAGCCGGCCAAGGAAGCAATTCAATCTGGTGATTGAAGAAGAACCTTTGGTCAATGCGTGCCACGTGTGGTCGCACATTATCATGATGAAATTTGGCTGTGGCCAAGCCCTGAAGGTAAGGAAGGACAACTGGCTCCAACACCTCGGAGATGTAGCGCTGACTGTTTAAAGTACCCGCAATGCGTACTAGAGGAGTGCGATAGTGATATCCAATACCGCCCCATACCATAATACCCGGTGCAGGACCAGTGTGACGGTGCATAACGCAGCTATTCAGCATCCTCTCTCCACGGTGTCTCCAGACTCGAATCCGACCATCGTGGTTTTGCAGACAGATGCGTAACTCGTCAGTAAAGACAACTTCATTCCATTCTGCCACCCACATCCTTCTTTCATCGCACCATTGGCGGCGGAGACGTCTGCGGTTCTGCGTCAAGGGTAGACCAAGCAATGGACGTCTTGCGGACAGACCACTCTGCTGTAAATGGCATCGAATAGTACGCGCAGACACTGAATGATGCGTTACAGACTCAATGTGCTGTGTTATGGTTCGTGAGGTGACTGAGCGATCCGTCACTGCCACGCGCACAATTTGCCTGTCCTCACGTGAAGTAGTGTACTGAGGTGGATGCGATCGACCACGTCGGTCTGCCGTACCCTCATGCATCCAACGGTCACATATCCGCTTTACAGTTGTTTGGTATCGTCAAACACGACTACCGATTTCCCTGAAAGATAATCCACAATCTCGATAGGCCATTATCCTTCCTCTGTCGAACTCGGATATTTGATCAGAAGCTGATCACTGTTTTCTACGAGACATAACTGATCGTTTTTTGAAAAAACCACAAGAAAAACACGATTGCCGAACTTGAAATCGTCGAAATCTCCAAGCCTTAAATAGCGCTTTGAGGTGGCGCCACAGGTACGTGTGATGTGTGTCTGCGCTGAAATTCTAATCATTTGCATATCTCACCTCCGCTAATGCCTGTTGTAAATTTCATGTTATTTGCATGCTTCCTTCAGGGTGTTGCATTTACGGTGGCCAGAAGTGTACTTTTAACAATAGAAAAAAATTGTTGTAAAAAAAAGATTTAAAGTAATATTTCACATTAATTTTGTTTTATAATGTTAAAACAGGCTTCGCTCCCACTGTATTGTGGTTGCGAAATAATATTTAAAAAATTCCTTAAATTTATTCCTTTAATGTGTTTCATCATATCTGATTAATAAATGGTTGAAAATATCTGCAAATACCAATAATTTACCTTGACAAGCATTACAGACAAGGGACATAAAATTTTACAAGGTCGCAGTTCAAGTAAGGTCGTAATCTAAACCGTTTAAATCGCTTCAATTAAATTCACGCTGATCTTAAATTGCGTGTGGGTGCCAATGAAAAGATTAAAAAATCAGATGCTGGTAAAGTTTTTTGAAATAAATATCAGTAGAACTTAATTAAGAGGTTTATCTTATTCTATACATTTGGCCTAAAATTTTATTTAAACGTATATACGCACCAAAATAAATATTTGAGATTTGGTAATGAAACTTTAACACACACATGAATTTATGATAATTCATTTCAATTCAGTTGAAATATTTTTATAACAAAAATAAAACACAAAAACATTTGTTGGCTTGTTCCGAGTTGATCATGTCTTAGTTCTAAAAATTAAATTATTTGATAATATTTCTATTTAAGATAAGTTAAATTAAAAAGAATATATAGAGTCAAAATATTTTCATGACCACATATTAAAAATGATGGCTGCGTAATTGTTTTTAATTTCCATCTATTTTCAGTAATTTTTGGAATTCTAATTATATATTTGCAAATGAAGATAATATGTTAGCAAATTAATTAAAAAGTACTTATTATCCTAGTTAAAAGAAATAATATGACGGTTTTCGGTGATAAACCGCGTACTTTTAAATCACGATCAAGTGAAAATGTTTAAACCAGAACCTTAATCTCCAAACTTCTACATCACCCCAACGTTAGGACTTAGAGCCGAAACAGTATTGAATTCTTCAGTAAAATTAGAACTCCGACTACTTACGACTAGTCAGAAACAAATCTGTCGCCGAGATCGACCATTAACACTTGACTGTTGTGGTATCATATTGTTGATTACACAAGTTGCTTTCAATCATGAGCTTCAAGAGAAGTCTTTCACTATTGTTATTTATGATTTTGTTGTCCATACTAATGACCACGTTGTCATTAGTCATTTTTCTATAACAGTATATTGTTAGTAAACAGTATCATATTTAAAAAACAGAGAGTGGAAAAAAGTTTCTTTTCTTTGTTAGTACATAAATTTGGTTAAAGTATCACATGTTCCTATAATCATCTATCTTAAGGTATCCGACTAAGTTCGGAACCGTGATTTTGCAAAAGCGTATAAATGGATAATAGTTATGATATTTAGTGTCACTTAGATTATAAAACGTATATAAAATTGTTTTAAGAATATTATTACAATAAAAAATTATTTAAGCACAATATTTTGACAAAAAATGAACATAGAATGACCCATTTTCAAAACAATCTCCTTTTATGAAAAATGCTTCTATTATAATAATATTTTGCCTGTATGTAGCTCAGACATCTGTACAGAGGCTCAAGTAGAATTTTTGAAATATATAACTTAGAAGTGGATTTATCCATGTTTTACGACAACAGAGGGGAGAAATTCTAAGAAAAAAATTATTATTTCAAATGGTTGTAACTCTGAAAATAACGTGAACTGTTCAAAAATCATAGTTGAGCCTCTGTACAGAGGTCTGAGCTATATACAGGCAAAATATTATTATAACAGAAGCATTTTTCACAAAAGGAGAATGTTTTGAAAAAGGTTATTCTAAGTTAATTTTTTTCCGAAATATTGTATTTAAATAAAATTTTTTTCAAAATATCCTTAAAACAATTTTATACATGTATTCTAATATAAGTGACGCTAAATATCATGAAAATTATCCATTTATGCGCTTTTTTAAAATCTCAATTCCGAACGTAGTCGGATACCTTAATGTCAAACACACAAGTTACACTTATATTTAATCTTGTTGATCTTTATGCAAGAAAAACTTTGTTTAAAAATATATCTTGGTCCAAATATATAGAACATCGGTCTATTTTGTTTTCTGACCGTCTTGGCAGGTCGCTAGTTGCCCACCCCTGATTTTAGCTGACGCAGTAGAGTACTGATTGGATTAGACAAAAAACTGAGTTCATGTAAGTTTTCTTTCAATCTTATTACACATTATCGTATTGTTTCACATTCTTTACTCGAAAATATTTTCTACCATTTAAAAATACAAGTTCTCACAGGTAATTAAGGAAATCGCATCCAAATAATAACTATCCTTCGATTCATCATCTTTTATTATTTTCGGATTCTGTTATTTTATTCCAGTCGAGTAATTTTTCATGAAAATCAAAAACAAACACGCCTAATATATTATATGAATTATGATAAAGTTTATATCATGTGAACATTTTGATTTAAAATGAACTTTTCGCACACGCAAAAAAAAACAACCACGGTTATTCATAATTTCCACCAAGGTTTCGGAGCACTGTAGAACAAAAACTAAATACAGCAAAAAAGAATACAGCAAAAAGAATACAGCAAAAAAGAATACAGCAAAAAAAAAAACATATGAAAGAACGCAGATAAAATTCAAGTTTTATTTACGTATTTTATAGGTGTTCGTATGTGTGCCCTTGGTCGCACACGACATACATCAATGCGATAGTCCAGCTTCTGTTTCTCTACTCAACATGATACTATCAACGTTATCGACAGCACGTGTTATCTTTTCATACAGTTCTGCTACATAACGTGGTAAAGGGGGTACAGAAACTAGGGTCTTATGTAAAAGACCAAGTTTTTTCATGTAACACGTACTGTCAATAAAGTTGATAGAACTATGTTGAGCAGTACGTGGCAGGAACTGGACTATCGCGTTGGTCAAGAGTTCATACATAGAATACCTATAAAATATGTAAATAAAACTTAAATTTTTTCCTTATTCTTTCATTTGTTCTTTTTCGCTGTATACTTCTTAGTTTTTTACGACAAAGCTCCGAAGCCTTGGAGAGAAATAGGAATAACCCTCTATTATACGTGGATCAAAAGTTGAATAATTTCGTTCCATATTTGTGAGAAGTTAAAATACTCAGAATGACTTGATGAAATAATTGGAGAATATATATTAAATTTTTTTAGAAGTAACCAGAAAATTTCTAAACTTGATTTTAAAAAAATGCGTTGTATTGTAACCTGTTTCTCTATGTTTTTACTGGATTAATATAAAAAGTAATGAACAAAAAAAACTCAGGGTAAAATAATACATTTAATAACATAAAATTATTACATTTACAGAGAGAACGTATATTTAGACTTTACAAGACATTTTGAGGAACAAATTAAAGTAAATTCGTTTAAGTACAATCCAGGATTAGACGGCGAGGTGAATGACCAAACTCATTGAGATCCAAGCCCTCTCTGATGGGTCAAAGCAATGTGTTGAAAGTTCACACTACGGTTACAAACCTGTCCATAACATGGCATCATCAATATTAGTCTTAGAATATTGATGTACAGTACAGTATTTAATTTTTGAAAACTCGATGAAAAAATATCCAAAATGATAGATTTGAAAACATTTCCGCCATTGAAATTTGTCTTAATTTGATAATCAAAAAATTAATTGCTTATTTTTAATTATTTGTCTTCATGACACCAAAATTATGAAAAAAAGGTGAAATACATTATAAAAATATTTTAAAAACTGATTAAAAAAATTTTAATGTAAATATTTTAATGACATTATAATAAAATTGTACTACTGTTTTTTGATAATAGATGTTTTGTGAATCTCTAAGAATAACCCAAAATATACTATAACTTTTTTGTTATACTCGCAAAATAAACCAAATGCTCGTATGGATGTAGACAATAAAAGGTATAGGATTTGTGTTCATGTTTTAGTCAACAATTTTATACGGCACAATTTATAACATAAATATTCTCGATTTTAATTTAATTATGTAATTTCCATATATCAAGTTCAATTAATAGATAGCCAGCAATGAAGTAACGTATGGATTTCTTTACAATACATTAAAACGCGTTACATGCACGTAAAAGAAACATTAAAATGTTTCATTGATAAATTTGATTTACATTTCTGTTTGAAAAAATGTTTATCCTGAAAAAAAAATTCTTTATGCATTAACTGATAAAGATAATTTTTAATTATATTAACTAGGGCGAGGTACCCCTGTCCGCATAAAGGCGGACGAATTCCCATTTTACAAATTACACAACTGTTCATAATCATTCCTCAAAATGCAAAACTTTAATATACAAATATTATGAAGTTCTATTTATTAGCTTGTTCTTGGCACTCCTCGTCAGCAGGGACATCTTAAGATTTCTTGAGGCCCCGGGTCCCCACCTCAAAAGAGGGCCCTGGGTCCCCTACACAACCTTAACTATGACCCTTAAAAATAGACAGTACACAACAAACGTTGTCAAATGCTTGTACAAACAATAATCCGAAACAAATAAATGTACATGACTTACAACCGCACAAACCGGCACGACCGACTGCAGCATTTTGATTGAATGAGTAATGATGGTGTATCGTGATATAGGCCCGGGCCTATACAGGGTCAACGGTCATCACACGTAGCCAGTTGACATATCATCCGAAATCGCCAGTTTTTCGGAGAATACAACCAGAAATAACATTTGACGTTTGAAATTATTCGAATCATGATCTTATTAAGGCTAAGGCCCCATTGTGACCGAGGCTCGGGCTCAGTTGACCCATGCCTTGAGACGTCCTTGCTCTTCAGTAGTTAAATGCCTCGCTAAAAAGGTTTTCGTAGGAGACGATGCCTTTCTTCTCATGCAACAATTCCAGTCCAGGCAATCGTTGCTATATTTTTTCTGAGACAGCTTGCAATAATGTACTATCGCAAACCTGTTGGCGTCGTTATGTGAAAAAATGCACATAGTTTCCAATTCAAACACGTGCGAAATCGGAGTTGCCAACTAGGCGAGTTAATTTGAATGCTGGCATTGTTTGTGATAGTACGTAATTAATTTATTACAGCATCACGAAAAACTTTTTATAGAGAGAGAGATGTACCAGAATGGGAATACTTTTTAACGATAACTATTCCGAATACATTAAAAATAACCGTAAAAGTAATTCTCTCTCTCTCTTAAGGTACTTTTCTTAAAAATTCCTTAAATCTTCTTTTAAAGGATTTTCAAAGATCCGGTGATTTTCAAAAAATTTAATAAATTCTCATGCTAAACAGTATTATTGACTTTGATACATCAATCTGTTATGCGTTTTGTAACTCGTTTTTTCTATCAAATTTCACAACGTTTTATAATTTTCTCTTAATGATATAATTATTTTAAACATATTTTCCTTTGGAAAAATTTTTTAAAAAATATTTCATTATTTTTTACCATACATCCGTTCCCCAAATTAGAATTTAAACAATAAATCTGGAAATTAAAATTTTTAAAGAAACAAGTCTGGTAAAATAAAGGCATGTAAAAGAATTTAAAGTTATTTAACATATTTACAAGTTATTTTAAATAAACGTTAATCTAGCTTGAGGCTGAAATATTCGGAGATCTTATTTTGGAGTTAATTTGAATAAAATGCTTGAAATTATATATAATGTATTATAAACACGCAACCTTATCTAGAATTAGATTGCGATGATAACACGAAATCTAGAGAGCGGTTTCAAAACACTTTTCTTTGAAATCTCTACTAAGGATAAAACAAATCAAAAATGTAGCAACTACTATAAACATATAAGCAGAATTATATAATACAGCTCTGATAAAATTAAAAATAAACGAAAATTAAGATTTTTTTTTTGAGCCTCCGTTAATAAATAAAAAAATTTAGGGTACTGAGTGAGTAAATTTTGAGGGATTTAGAATATAATAAAAAGTTCCAATTTTAGCAGAAAGTGGTTTAAAATATATAAAAAAGCTATTTTAAAATTTTATACCGGTTTTATTTATTTATCTAACAAAACAACTTTAGTGAAAACTTTTCTTCCAATTTAATAACAACTTCATAAATCCCTAAATATATTTTAAAACGCTTTCTGTAGAAATAATCACAATCACATTTGCGGGAGTTCCAAAAATTAGAAAGCAAAAGATATCAACAACTCAAACACATAAAATGACTACAAATTGTTGATATATCTCTTTTTTGCTTTTATGACTTCTTTTAATTTTATTTACTTTATTGTCATTAGTTTAATTATTTAAGACAACATTTAACAGGAGATTGACAGTCTATCTTTTTTTTAATATTGATGAGCCACATTTCATATAACCGTAAAATCCGTAATCCCCTTTTTTACGAAATAACGTGAAGTGTGTGTGTACAATACTGGGATGTTTGTAAGCCACATTTATTCGAGGTATTATCCAAGGATTTTGTAAAAATAGTATACTTTTATAATCAGAATCCTTTAATTTCATTATAGATATATTAAGTCATTTTCTTTTTCAAATAAACCGTATTCCGATCTATGAAGAAGTCTAATTTTTCTTATGCTCATCTCTTTTTCAATTCCTGTTATTAGCTCACAATCTCTATATATTTATTTATTTATTCATCTTGCTGGAATTTTCACTCGTTAATAAAGTACATTTTAAAGCGCTCAATTGAGCTTAAATTTTATATACGTGATTATTTTGGATGACAATACAATAATTTAATTATAATTAATAAACATTAATTGATTAAAACTAATTATTTAAAAAATTACAAATACAACCACGCTGGCATCATTTTTGGCGACTTAGCGACCCTTTTGGCGACTTGTGTCAAAACTTGACAAGGTTTTTTTTCTCACGTGTTAAAGTATTCAGTTGAACTGATATTTATATACACGATTGTTTTGGATGACAATACGATATTTTAATGATAATTAATAAAAATGAGTTACCACTTAATGTTGTGATTCTGTCCTATGTATATACATATTTATATTAGTTGTAACTATTTAATAAAAAGTAACTAAAATAAAAATTTTCTTTTTTTTATCTAAGTAGGAATTGACTTAAATTTTTTTATATTACTTATTACTTTTGAAACTATCAATTTTTATACCCGGCGTATAACTCGCACCCATAAATTAAGATCTTATTTTTTGTGTTAAAATAAAAGTGCGCGTTTTACGCCGGATTTTACCGTAACTAATTCGAATTTTGGCAAAGCTATATTACATAATGCTGATATGTCTCAAATATAAAAGGAAAATCTGCAATCATTAAAGGACGCAATTATTGGTCAACCATGAATTTTGCCAAAATCTTCAATGATGCATTTGGATTTGATTTTTTATTGATGTTGCGCTTTGAATATGTATAAGGGCTATTAGCAACAGACATCATTGGTAACTTGACCTCCTCGGTGAAGCGTCCTCGGTTTTTCCAAGCATCCACATTTTGGCAACGTGAGTGTCGTTCTCGTCACTTTACTACGGTTCAAAACCACGAGGTCCATCACCAATAGCCCTCGTGTTGCTTTATTGTGCGACACAAATAAACGTTTACTCACTATGGCAACTTAAGGACTTTAAGCCACAATAGATTTAACGTGTATCAGCCCCTCTACACGAAGAGTGGCCACAGTGTCACCAAGATTCGAGTCCATGACTCAACAACGCCAGCCACGAATTCGCAACTATGGCCACTTGGCTACCATTGCTTTTTTACAACAATGTTAATTTGAAAAATATTACAAATTTTGAAATAAATAAATTAATTAAGTGTAAATTGAAAATAGTGGGGTTTCTTTTTAAAAAAAAATTATATCTTTTCGATATGAGATTAATTATCTAACGTCTATTATCACATATTAGCTGGATAAAATTATGCACAGACAAAAAAAGTGTTTGCTACTATATAAGTATTTAATAACAAAACTTTATGCAAATTATAATAAAGATTTTTCCTCTAAGGCCTTTTCATTAATTTACTATATTATTTTAAAAACAAATGAACATTTTTAAATACTTCAAAACTTTTTGTACCCCTTAATATTTTGGGGAACATTAAACTCAATTAGTAAGATAAATAATGTTTCAATCCTGCTTACAGTGAGTATTCCAACGTTATATTATTGAAAATTAAAAGTTTTCATTTCAAGAAAAGCTTACATTTTTTTAAATATATACATATATATCGTTGTGCGTGGTTGTTGTGAAATATATACATATATTTCACAACAACCACACACAACGCGAGTAAAGCCAACCACACACCCCTGCAATGACTAATTCCCATCTCACAACCCGAAGAAAAATTATCAAACCACCTTATCTGAGAAAAGCACTCCGGCATCTTTACGACTCTTCACTCTACAGCTCCCTAAATCAGTAAACAAACAAAAACAAAACACGAAATCGGAGACGAAACACACACATACTCAAACAAATAAAAAAAAACGAATCTTTCCCCTTTCTAGAGGAGGGGCTACGCCAACAAATCAAAACAGTCTTCGAACCATCCCCTTTCACCATCCCTACTCGGCATAAACCGACACGTCTTCCAGAAGAAGACATCAGTCTCTTTTCAACTCTACTCCCGTCCGCAAGTCTCTTTAGTGATGGAACCCAGACTAATGATGGGTGGTGAGACGGACGACTCGAGTGGTGCTGAGTCCGGGACCTATCCGGCTTCAATCCGGGCTGCCGTGAGCAGGGTGCTTCAAGGATATGACTGGAGTGTTGTACCGGCACCTGTGAGGAATGGGTCCGGTGGCTCTGGAGGCGGTGACCGAAGGAAACCTTATGTTAAAAGGCCGATGAATGCCTTTATGGTGTGGGCGCAAGCAGCCAGAAGAAAACTAGCAGATCAGTACCCTCACTTGCATAATGCAGAACTGAGTAAGACGCTGGGGAAATTGTGGAGGTATGATTTATTTTATTGCAAAAATCAGTTATTACAATAATTCAATAACAATATGATTTATAACAAAAATTCAATAATAATTCGTAATATATTAATTTAATTATTATCTCTCTCAATTCTATAGATCATATCAAAAAACATATTTGATCCTGTATGTGATGTTATTTTAGAAAGCTCAATATAATAATCTATAACAATAAATGACGATCAGTCATTTAATAATAATGTTACGATTAATATATTTCTCCTCTATATAATATCTGAAACACATTTTATGTATCGTAAAACCCGGCGTATTTGTATATAACGTCCACCTATACTTTCAAGCAGCATCTTTTAATTTCTGGTATTATCGCCGTATAATACGTACCCCCTTTTTTAAGAAGAAACTTGAAATGTGTACGTGTGCAATAATGCTCTTACATTTTGAAGTAATTTAATTGAGATATTATTCCAGGCTTTTTTTTTTTGAAAAAATAGTATATTTCTAAAACTAAAACCCTTTAAGTTCATAAGGTTTATCTTTTCTTAAAAAACAACAGTGTTTCAATTTATGTAGATACTTTTTTTAATGCTCATTTCCTTTTTTTATTTTTAAAGTTACCATACCCGTAAATTTCAATCTTAGTTTTTGTGTTAAAAGTGCTCGTTATACGTCGAAGTTTACGGTATATATAATACACGCAACATATTTTATTATCTATTATCATAACCATTTCAGTAATATTATTACTATATTTTGTATTGTGATATGTATTAAATAGAGAGAAATTTTAAAGGAAATATTGTCAAGCAATGTAAAAATTAATTATTAATTGCTTAATTTTAAATAATTAATTATTAATTTTAAAGAAATTCACTGAAAATTAAATATGTTGATATATTGAGAAAGAATGTATGGAGATCTTTTGTAAAGAAGTATATGTAAAGTTAAATTAAAATAATTTAGCATTTATGAGAGCCTTTAAAACAGAAACATGAGAAGGTGATCTTTGTTTTCGAACGGAGGGTAAATTTTCTAAAAAATATTTATGATAAGTAAAAATTTATCTAATGTGGATTTCTTAACTAGTCTAGTTACATATAAATTTATTCTCATAAAAACATTGAACTTTTATTTCAGTAATCATTTACAGAATTTGTGATAACCATTTTATATATTCTAATATTATCAATACAAATTAGAATCGATTAAAGCCTCAGAACAAAGTTTTTTGTAAAATGTGACCAACCTAAACTTTTTCTGAGATATTTATTATGGACTTTTATACAAAACCGATAATTAAATCTAATTAAAAAAAGAACAGAAAATATTCATAGTTCTTTTCAAGAAAACCACTGTTTTGTGTTATTTGTATCTATTTTGTGGGTGCTTAAGAAACATTTTTTCTTAATGAAAAGAAATATTCCTCAATGAGAGCATTACTAAATCAATTTAATATTATCCCTTAAATATTAGTTTGAATTTTATTCTTAAATTTAAAAAGGAATTTACCAAACATAACAACAAACATTTTGAATATGTTTGTCAATCAAAATTTTTTTAATGTATTAAAATTCATGCCTTTATTCATAGTTTTTAAAGAACTTTAAAAGAGTTTTTACCAATTTTATAAAAATTAATATTTATATTTTAACTTTGATTTCAATTATATACGTATTATCCCCATAAAAAGCGGAAGAAACGTTTTTACCAAACGATTATAATATAATATTTAAAATTGTGCATAAATGTTACAAATCGTTATTTATATTATTTTTTTTTTTTTTTCTATCTTAAAAGTATTCTAATTTAGTGTACATGTTATGATTTTAAATTATAATTTGCATCTTTTAAAACATAACATCTATTTATATATCTATATATTGAAAAGGGTTTTTTTCACACTATTTAAAGATTAAAAAAATTGAAATATTCTTTCTGAGGAAAAATTTAACTATATAAAATGTTTCTAAAATCAATCTAGATATAAAATACTCGATCGGAGATTTTTCTTTTCATTTTATTTGAAAAACTTTAAAGTATAGCATTAGCTTCTGAACTACAAATCTTGGTGGAAAGATTAATTTTAATGAACTTTTAATTTTATATAATAATATTAACCATGCAAATTTGTTAGCAAACAAAATTACTTTGGAAATATTTCAACAACTTTATTCATATTGTGAAAAGAATTTTATAATTGTGTTATATTGTAATTATCATGTCACACATACCGGAATTTCTCTGAAAGCTAAATTAGACATAAAATTATTTCAAGAATAATATTTCATTAAAATAAAACAACTGGTGTTCTCTTTAAATATGCTAAAAAATTAAGATTCGTATACATTTAATCAGCAAAATTTCTTGAAAGAAATAGTATAATTTTTGTTCGAAATTTATTTTAAGTATTTTTGATAATGAGGATGTGTTGATGAAAAAAGCCATTATTAAAAAGAAAAAAATATGTGTATATATTGGGAGGAGGGGATTCTCACATTGTATTTAGCATAGAAAATAGCAAAAAAATGTAGAACAATAATTATTTGAGTATAAAATATGTAAAGTCATATTTTCAAGAAATAATTGACTGTAAAATTTATTTTCTTTTCTTTTTTAGAATATAAATAATAAATATTAATTGTTAATATTATACGTGTACTGTATGGTTTTATAAGCTTCTATATTAAACAAAAACGATGGGATAAGAATATCTCTAAGAGCATTATTATTTTTCTAATATTTCTAATTGAGATATGTACAAAAAATGTGA
This sequence comes from Trichonephila clavipes, assembly GCA_019973935.1. Lineage (NCBI taxonomy): Eukaryota > Metazoa > Arthropoda > Arachnida > Araneae > Nephilidae > Trichonephila > Trichonephila clavipes. The sequence goes on from BMAU01004570.1 coordinate 202,355, forward strand.
GTAAGAAAGTAATTCCTAAATAAGAGTATTCTTAAAAAAATCTTCGATTCGAAATAGATGATTAATAAACCCTTCGAATTCAAGGAAAAGTAGTTTCTATCCAAAAGAAGTGATAAATTTTACTTGATTTAAGCTACAAATTAATTTTAAAAAATTGAGATTTTTAAAAGGAAAATTTATTATATTTTAATAAATATATTCAGCTTAAATACTAATGCACAGTTATGTTTACTGAAAATCGGCCAGATTCAAAGGAATTAATATACACTGAAACAAAATTAGAATAATTTATTTTCTGTAATTTCAAAACAACTCTATTAAATAACAAAAAATAAAAATTGGCTAATCTTTAAATGCATTCAATTTAAAAATAATAATTTTCAAACCACCAGATATGTCATAACAAATTAGAACTAAAATATATTCGAAACTACTGAAAATTTAATCTGAATCTTTTATCAAATAATTACAACAGTTATCAGATCTTCAAAATATATAATAAATAGACGGGTGTATAACTAAGGAGAAATTAATTGAATTCAAGTAGGTTTTTGACCTCAAAGTATTGCAAGGATGTCTATGTAAGGCATCCTCTTGACTACGGTTACAGCTACCTTTTTTTGTGTACAAAAACATCCGACTCCGCTCCCACGAATTATCACATTCATTCAATCCACAAACCGCTGAGTGATTTGTAACGATGATACCCATAGCTTATCATCATCTATCCCATAGACCGATCAGTTTAAGAGGTCAAGCTACCTATCTGATGAGAATATAAGCAAAATATAGTAAGAAGTATTGAAAACCCCACCCTGATAACACTTCCTTATTCAGTGATAAGAGGAACTTACGGGCACTATGTACTTTGATGTGGCCAAATAACTGAGAAGAAAACAATAAACAAAATGTCTGCAAGAATTTTTGTAAAAGAGATCCAATAGAAGATAAATTCTTTGGCTTCCAAGGCGAAATAATTTTCGAAAAACATAACTCCTTCCACCTCAAAGTCTACTTAAAACTATTACGACCTGAATTCGAAAATAATATATCACCAAGATTTATTCAGATTCATTTATAGAATTAATTAATGATGAAAGGTAAATTGATTTATTTATTTTCTAAAACCATACAATTATCCATATTCGAAATTGTAAATCTCCCAGATTTGCTAAAATCATACAATTTTCCATTTTCGATATTGTATAAATCTTCATGAAAAAATTAAAGCAGTTTTTATATTTTTATTAGAATTTTTTGAATTCAATGATATTACGTTATGATTGGATTAAAAATATTGATGAGCCTTTGAAATATTATTAGAAATATAACAAAAATAATATTATTGATGCTAGTTTAAAATTAATATAAAAAAACATAAAATGGGGGGGGGATTTTTTTACGATTTTTTAAAAATTAATTCTTTTATGTATTTCCTTATGGTGTTTTATTTAATAAAATAGTTAAATGTATATTGGGAAAAAAATTAAATACTTAACTGGTTTGTTATATTATTAAAGATCGTACAGAGAGACAACGAAGAACAAACCGTACACAAACTCCTTTTATACAGGGAGTCATATATAATAAGTAGACAAAAGACCCGAAACGTAATATCAATGCTGAAAACTAAAAACCTGTTGATTTATGGGGAAAGAGTTACAACTCCCCCACTGCCCGTGTGCACCATTGTACAAATAAAACGCAACAAAATTTAATAAAAAAAATAAGAAAACTTACTTAATTTTCTTTTATATAATAATATAATATTAAGCGTGGAAAAATAATAAATGAATAAATTAAAAGAAAAATATCACGTGGTGGTACGATTTGCTGCAGAGAATCTTTGATAAAATGTGAAGACCTATTAAACAAAACTTTAAGAAAAAAAGGAATTCATTTGTTTGGAAAGGCTGTGCCCGTTTAATATTTGTGAAGAAATGTAAAACATCATAATTTTAAATATTCCGCGTATTATATAATTCAGCCTATTATTTTTAATTTTTAAACTCTTTATAATTGTAAGTATGATTAAATGAAAATAAGTAAATAATATTTTTATATATTTAAACCATAACCAATTTTTCCCACGAAACAAAAAAATCACCTTCTAATTTTTTTAAAAAATTTATTATAAATTGCCCTATATATAAATATTCTTGCAAACAAAAAAAAGATTTTTAGGGTTTTTTTATTATTATTAAATTAATCTCGCCCAGAGCCATCGGAAAACCGGAACGTAATTAAAATCAAATTTCACGTTCAGTAAAAAAAAATTATTTTTTATGTACTTATTAATTTAAAAAACGATTCAGTAAATCTTTCTACCAACGCGGAAATAGATTAATCTTCAAAAAGTTTCCTGGGCGACTTTTAAGTTTTTTCGCCGTAATAATTCGTAATAGTTTACAGATTTATATATAATTTTTTTTTCCTACATCAGTTACGCAGTAGGAGGAAAACTACTATATATACATAAACCATGTCGGATTCCTTAAGCACACACTTCATTCCTTCACCTAACTCGACTATTTCCTGCCATAGGGTCAATAACCTACTTAAGAATATTTTTTTTTCGTTTGATTTAATCTCCGACATCAGTCTGTTCTAATTAAGTTCAAACAAATGTATTGAAATTACAGTGGCTTTTGAAATTTATCTAAGTTGTAATTAATTTTTTTGGATATTTAGATCGGACATGTCTTGTATAACTTGTGTGTGAGACTTCAAACAAACTCTTGAAAAATAATTATTATTTCATTAAATAGGTGTCATTTACCATATATGTTTATTTTTTATCGGCGTATACAGTTCACATGTGAGTTAAATACGACTTTAAATATTTTAAGGGTTTGTAGCTGTGCTAATAATATCCTGACAGTACTGATATAGCTAGAGTCCTAATAGTATTTTATAAGTCGAGCAACTAACGTAAAATGATGTTTCTCTCTAAACCGGCTAAATGGAAAATTTTCGACAATGAATGATCTCATATTTTCAAAATTAATTTTAAATGAATATATACAATCAAATAAATGTAATAACTCCCCACTTAAATTTTCTCTCGAAAGATTCTATCTAATTTATGATGCTCTTGAGTCTTTCAAGACTTTGCGTGTTAGTTAATTTTTAGTTTACCCGCGTATAACGGGAAATATATTGTTAATTACAACTTTATCTCCTTAAAAACTGTCACATTCGCATTTTTTAAAATAAGATGATGCAATATTGCATCATAAAAGTCTAACCAATCATAAAAGTCCTTACAGGAAATTATGATTCTAAAAGCTTCTAATGAGAAAACTATAAAGCTGAGATCTCCGGAGCGAACAAATCTTGCTTAATGCCCACGAGTCTTTATGTTGTGTGTGTGTTTTAATTAACTAAATAAATGCAGATTTCAAAATGCCATGAGCTCTCATCCTTTCATCGACCGCAACAAGACAAAGTATTCTTCCAGTAAAATTTCATAACTTAAATGAAATCTTTTCATATTTTTATATCATTAAATTCTTACGTACATGCATTCCTCTGAAAGGCTTTTATATTCCCTTTTGTACGATCAAATAAATAGAAAGATAGAAGTTATAAAAAAATCAAACAAATAAAACAAGAGTTACTTTAAAAATTAATAATTAATCTACAAATAAATAAATAAATTATTTTTGAAATAATATTTTAATTTTTTTTTATTATTTCTGAAGGTTACTGAACGAGGAAGACAAAAGGCCGTTCATCGAAGAAGCGGAAAGACTTCGCCTTATCCACAAAAGAGAACATCCCGATTACAAATACCAACCGAGAAGAAAGAAAGCAACTAAATCTGGCAACGAGAAGCCCCAACAGCCTGCTGGACAGGCCAATACGACTATCGTATTCAGGTGAGTTTCATACAATTCTGTTCTTCGAATTAACAAGCGCAGTTATTAAGCAAATAATTCTTTTTTCATAAACTTAACGTATCTTGCACATTTTTCTGTGGATAGTAGGGGGCCTACTCAGATGTCGACTTCGTCATCTGAACCTAGTTGAAATTACGAAACGCATTGGCTGTAGAGTTATCAAAACTTCGTGCTAAGCAGGATTAAGTAACCGAAAGCGATCATTAAAACCATGTATTCCTGTATATTAAGCCATTTCCAAGTGCGAATGTGAAAAACAATGAAGATAGATACAAGTTCAAGTTATTTATTTCAATATTAAAAAGCGCATGTTTAGCAACTCGCGAGCTTGAACGAATGTGCACGAAACAGGAGCGTAGTGATACGGGGCCCCAACATTTGTAGCTATACTCCCACTATAATATAGGGTTTTCACATTTATAAAAGGGCCCCGAAGGAATTTTGATAGAGCCCACTCAGAACTAATTACGCCAATGACACGAAATGTGAAGAATATGAAATGCGACGTACTAGCATGTCTTCTTTCCCACTGAATCGCCTTACACGTACAAAAAATTATTTCTTATGTGTTCCTATTAAATGATGAATTTGTTATTTTAATGTAATAATTATAAAAGAGTGCATATTCATATTCTGATTTTCAGAGTTGTACCATGCACTGATATCTAAGACCAGGATAATATTCCAGGAAGAATAAGTTGAAATATAGGAAATGTTACAATTTTTCTTGTTCAAGCAAATAACTTTCTATTGACGCCGAAATAAGAATTATTTTCACAAATATTTTAAATGTATGTATTCTTAAATGTCTGTTAGTTAATCAAGAATAAAGTGAAATAAAAATTCATCGAAAATATAGAAAAGGGTTTTTTTTTCTTGTAAAAACATACAGATCTCATTGTTTATTTCTAATATTTCATCTTTTGCGTAAGCCTTTTACTTTATAAAAATGAAAAATTTTATTTATTAGTTATAACTTTTTACTGATACAAAATATAAATAAGCTTTTACAGGTACAAAGTATAAATAAGCCCACTTAAACTCCAAGCAATGTTACTAAAACAAAATTAATATATGTTTATATAATTATAATTGATAAATTCGAATTACTCTAAATGACAGAAATAAAATGATTTAACATATGTATTTAATAAGGCTTAATTAAAATAATTACATGAGTTTTTTATGTATTAAAATTGAACACTCAGTCAAACTATATTTTTCTTACAACGACCCAACTCTTAAAAGTTATGACCAAGCGATAAGGATCGATTAGATTTATTTTAAGAAAGTTCCTTATTTTTAAATGACCATTTCTAGCATTCTACGCATAGATTTTTTTTTAAAAAAACCGGTAATCTTAAAATTGAAATCCACAGGCCTTTAGTAAAGATTTTTACAAACTAATATCACAACCAGATTTCGCCTTTCCACCTGAAAACAACGCTTGGTTTTTAGAAAATTTCATACATATGTATTATATGAAAAAAAATGTATTAAACAAATAACGCGATATTTAGAGATCAGATTAAATGTTGTTTATATATTTTTTACAATACTGAGAAAGTAAAATAAATATGAGAAAAATTAGAAACAAAGAAATTATGATTTAGACCACTTTATGAAGACGAATTTAATCCTTGCTCAATTTTTCTGGATTAAATTAATTTTAAATAATTTTTTTAATTATACTTCATTTTTAATATCACTCTAATTACAGTAGTTTAGGTTGAAAAAAAAAATTTTTTTTCGAGATGCATTTTTGTTATTAACGTTCGTTAACTAAATTATGAATTTAATGATACTGATGTCAATATCAATAAATTCGTTATTTCAAATTTCTTTACATTCAATTAATTTTTTCAAAATAATTTTTTATTTATATGACTTATAAGTAAGATTAAGCCTTCGACAGACAATTTTATTTAGATAAATCTTTAGATACTCTTTCTCCTGAATTGGTTCCCCTTGATTGGATCATACAATACTTCCAGCAATAAAAAAAGATCTAGATATATAACAAAACTGTTGTACGTTTACATATATGATAAATTCACCTAAATTTAACACGCATATTTTTTTTTTTTGTTTCAGATCTCTCAAATACAGTGATTCCTCCGATTCTGGATCGGTGAAGATGGAAAGCGGGACAGGAAATCCCTCGAGTCCACCTACTCCTCCATCCAGCCCCCCTCTGCAAACACTCACCCCCTTAAATAGAAGACTTAAATTAGGTGAGTTTTAAATCATTCTTTTTATCCGTTGACAGATTGTGAGTCAAACAATTTTAAAATTAAGCTCTAAAGCATGAAATGTAAGTAGTAAATAAATTGAGAAATTGTGTAATTCAAAAAAATAAATAAATAAAAATGTCATGATTTTAAAAATGATATAATAATATGGAAAGTAAGTTTGTAAAAGAAGTAAAGCAAAGTAATGTTTCTTAAGATTAAAGCCATACTAGAAAAAATAAGAATTTACAGGAAAAAATAGTATTTTATAAAGTGGAATTTTTTTGAGAAATAAAAGAAACGCGTCTCAAAAAAATAAATGTGCTCTCTTCAAACTTTTATTTAACTCAAATCTGAAATAAATGCAGCCTCAAACCAGTCTTAAGTTTTTATATACTTTTCATTAATGTACTTCCGTTTTTTTATTATACTTGTCTTAAAAACAACTTTTATAAACATCAAATCGATTGCAATCAACTTGTTTTGAAAACTAAAAATTTTCACTCACCACACAGTTAACATTTCTATATTTGATTCCTAATGATTTTACTGAATATCAATCAATTAAATCTTTAAGAATATTCTAAAATCATCGACTAAAAACATTTTCTGTATTTATAGTCGTTTCTATAGAATTCAACATTCACTTAAATATCGTTAAAAATTAACACTGACCTTACAAATTCGTCTAATTTATTTCTTGAAACCTAATTATTTTTTTCCATTCCTGCAGATGGTAACAGCTATGAACCACCAATCGACTTTAGCTATGTGGATGTCGGCCAGCTCACTAGAGAAGCAATGGACAATCTTGATGAGTCAGAGCTTGATCAATACCTACCACCCACCAATTTAAGACAATATGTAGGACTCATGCCACCGCTCATGGACGATTTTGGAGGTCCTTACCCAGTGAATACAGCTTCATATGTTGGAAATGCAAATCTAGTTGATGAGAATTGGACATGCTTTTAAAGAATCGAAAACAGAAGTTGGCTAGCTCTTTCAGTCGATATTAAAGAGATACTTGCCTGCCTCGATCATTGTCAACACCGAAAACGCCAAATTGCTGGTCATTGATGCTTGAAAAGTTACTACATTTTCAATTAAACGTATTTTTACAAATGTTAAATGCGAATTAGTCCAAAGAACATTCCGAAATGAAACAAATAATGTCAATGGCATTCATTTTAATTTGACCAATCCCACATTTTTCTTTTCAGTTTCATTACATTTGAAACAATTCATAAAATTTCGTTTCATCTATTTTTTTCATTTAGTCCTTAAAGTTTACTGAAAATGTTCAAACCATCATTTACTGGATAATAAAATTGAGTTGATTTTTTGTTCGGTGCATAAATATATATAGAAGCTATGATGAAGGAGTTGCAGTTGTTTATGTTATTTTCGAGTTCTGTCTAAATTAGCCCTAATTCTTGAGCAATGTTACGCATTAAGTATGAAAACTAAAAAATTAGCTACGTACATCGAAAAAATCCCGATGTACATGCATTACAACATAACTTTAATGAATTTGGTTACATTTAAAACCAAATCTTAATGGTCTGAAAAACGTTAAATATGTCGTTATTTTGTTCCTGTGAAGTAAAAATTTCTTGTCAACCTTTCTTATATAAGAAGTTTTAAGTGCAAAATATTTAAGCATTATTTATTAAGAACGTTAAAAAAGAAATGCGTCGATTTAAAATTAAATATTTTAATAAATGCACATCGTAAAACTTATTTAGTTAACACTTTAAAAAAAAACATGAATGTCGTTATTTATCTTTGGAAGAGAATATTCTGAAAAATTCTCAAATACTAGTGAAAAGATTATCAAGAAAAATTAATATTCGAAAATACAGTAATAAAAACATTGAATATTAAAATTAGAGATATTAAAAATAACTGTTAATGCCTAACAGCTCGCATTAGTAATACATTTAAATAACTACACTTTGAACAAAATAATTACCATAAGCAAATTTATATATTCTAAATATTATACAATCATTTCCAAAATAAATTTGCATCAAAACCAAATTTAAAACATTCGTTTTATAATATTTAATTTCATTTACAAAAACATTAACTCATTAAACACAACTGTCTTATACTAAACAGTAAACAAAATGCCTTAACGCAAGAGCATTTAATTGCTCTGAATGTTAACGATTAAATATTCCAAGCCCTTACCGTGCTTAAAAACACGATAACTAGTTCCTTCACGCTGTGTTATGAAAAAATAAAAAGTACAAGCATTTTTCCCACATTAATTCCGACTCCGAAAGAAAGGCTTGCCATATGACACACTTGGGGCAATGTTTTTTTATACTTCACGGACTATGTTTCGTTTTATGGTTTGTAACAGCTGTGCTGTGAAAGAAACCACGTTTGAAAAATTATCATTTGTCTCATATGGACGATTGATTGCGTTTTGTGGAGAGAAAATTTATTCACTGTTCATATTTTGATATACGTTATTTTATACATTTTTATTGGTACTTATCATGTAGCAAATATTTTGTATCTTTTTTTGTACTCTGTTTCAATGGCCTGGTGCTCGTGAAACAATAAAATACGTTATATATTCAGTCTTTGGTGAATTGTTTTATTATCGAGTGTTGTGTTGAATTCTTAAAACCTATCTTTTAGTTTAATTATTTATAAATACCATAACCCATCAAAACATTTCACTGTCTTGAATAATTATCTTATCATTACACTATATATATATATAAATAAATTGACTATTTTCACAGAATTCTCCACAAATCTAACGTTTATTCCATCGCCATCTTGGAAAAAACAGATACACCGTTGCTATTCCAGAAATATTTTACTTAAAACTTTTTAAATCAATTTCTTCTTAAAACTGGAAAGTAATTTGAATAATAAACATGACTGGTTTGGGATTTATTAATGGAAAAACATCGTTTTTCAAGAGTTTCATGTGACCTCAACATTATCGAAACATTACATTTGTGCTCTTATTAAAAGTAGATCCTTTGTTGTTTTTAATATCTTCATTTTATTTTTAGAAGTTAATATTAATATAACGAAAGATAATACTCAAAATTCTCTCAATAAGTGTACCCTTTGATGATAACTGTGAGAAAACTGCAGTAAGTTTAGCTTTCAGAAAACTGTATTTACTAGACATCACGATGAACTATTTAAATCCCAAGATTCATTGAAGTCAGTATTATTTATGCAATCAAAATGTACATGAATTACCGTAAAATCCGGCGTATAACACTCACCAATACTTTCAAGCTGCATTTTTTTATTTTTAGGTATATTCGTCGTATAACGCACTCACCCCCGTTTTTACGAAGAAACCTGAAATATACGTGGGAATTAATCTTATGTTTTGAAGTCATTTACTCGTGGTATTATCCCATGCTTTTGAAAAAATAGAATACGTTTAGAACTACAACCATTTTCTATTAAATAAATCATTCCTTTTAAATAAACATATACTTAAGTTAAGAAACATATATGCGTTTAATAAATGTACACTAAGGTTCTTCGTATCCTGTGCTGGACTATACATGTTAACTTATTCTCGAAATGCGATCTAAGATGCAGCATATGTAAACTATTCAAAAAAGTAACTTTGCTGCAAAAATTGTTCTAATATACTATTGTTAGGTGTACAGCTCATACGTATTTCACGTTGTAAATACCATTTAAATCTTGCATTGTATAATGCATATGCATGTTTAGTTTTAAAGCGCCAACCTCGGACAAATTTTATGCTCGAGTGGTGTGTAGCATATATGAGCAATTTTTTTTTAAGTTGTTGGAAGTATAAGATCATATAACTATTGTTGGATGAGTTTCTCTTTACTCCCTCAAAAAGCGGAAGAAAAGTAAAAAATAACAACACACATGAAAAATAAAAAATCAGAATACAAAACTAATTTCAAAATAATTTATTTTTTAAATTTTATGGAGGATTTCCTCTATATAAATATGTAAATTGAAAACTTGTTCAAACAAGTCCAAAAACTCCGTAACAATTGTATACAAAAGCATTTTTTTAATACAAAAGATAAAATGTAAAAATTAATGATGAATCTGCAGTCTTCCGGGAGAGCCTTAGCAATGAAAAAAAGAGATGCGATGCTAAATAACAAGAGAAATATTTGCCAAAGCACCTAGATATTAATATTTAGTTCCGTAAGAAGAAATGTTTTTCGTTCACGTAGATTCTTTCATATTAGAGAGGAAGAATAAAAGAGAGAGAGAGAGAGAAATATATTATAATACATAGAGTACTAGCGCTGTTCAACTATGCAATGATCCCTACCGCATAATTTACACAAGTAAAACTAGAACTATCGCTCCTTCTGAACATCACCAAGTGTGTTTTTTTATTTCGTCAGATCAACAGCAATCAATTCATGCGATATTTTACATGGAACCTACAGGTATCTTGTGTGTGTATGCTTGTTTCTTCAAAATACACGCAAAAGAAATTCAGTGGATTACGTTACAAAGATTATGAAGACAAAACCACATGTCAACTCGCTTTTAATAACTTTTTTTTAAAATGATTAGTTTGCCTAGAAATTTATCGATGTCATTTTGAAACAAAAAGCATGAACGCCGTTTCAGCCTCTGGTCTAAGTATGTTTAGTTCGTGGAAATTTTTGTGCTATCCCAAAGTTAAGGGCAGCTATTTTTTGTCTTGAAGTTTCTTTTTTAATTACAAGAGTCTGAATACATCCTGTTTAGCAGTGTTCCCAAACCTTTTTATCGTCGTGGACCGGTCAACGTTGGATAATTTTACCGCCGCCCACTGAGGGGAAGGACATTGATTGTTTATATACTAGATTGTTTTGATTTAAGAATTTTATTTTAATAGTATCTTATCTGCCTTCAGAATAAAATATAGCTACACCAAAAATGAATATAAAATGATTTTCATAAAAAGTATCCCAGACCCAAGAAAAATATACCGCAGTAAATAAAAAATGGAAATAATTTAATGTTTATTGTGCGGACCAGTAGTATTTGATCCACTGACCGGGGCTTGGGGACCACCGCTGTATAGTACTCTTGTTCGTCAGAATTTCACTCCTTTTTTGAGATTTTATTCGTTTTTAACAAGTCACAAAACCTTTTCGACCGTTATTTATAATTAAATGCTTGAAATTTATCCTCAAAATGAACATTACAATAATTTTATCCTTTCAATGTTTAAGAAATAAGAGATATTTTGATAAAATTTACACTAATTGTTAATACTGATGCCTATTATGTTTCCGATAATGCAGATTAAGTTTCCCCGTCTTTAAGAATTACTATTAGTTGAAATTTTAATTACTAAGCATAAGGAAAATTAGAAATATCTTCTAAGTTAGTACATAAGAAAAAAATCTTTACAATATCTAGTTTTTTTTCGGACGTGATTTTATTTAAATAAAATTTAGGAGGTGTACAGATAATTTGTGAAGAGAAAAGCAAAGTGAGGTGTAGAGATAGGCAAAACTTCATTTTTGGCATCTCGTCTAACATACATATTTTTTTTCCAACGGGGCTGCATTTTAACAATTTGGCTTTGAAGACACGGGAAGTCCCCAAATGCGAGAGCCATTTTATGGTGGCAACATCTAGTGTCGGCCTCGTTACTAAATTTGGACGCTTAAATTAATGTTTAATTCAAGCTCTAGTAAGATGCTAAATATTGCCTTGCCAAATTGATACTGAAAGGATCTTTTACATGCCACATAATCCTATGACAGGGATGGAGAACCAGTGGCACGCGACCAATCAAAACAGTTTGCATTTTGGTTCAAAATAACAAAGTTCACGATATGAAGTATTACGAACAAATGCGAGTGATCCGTTGCGGGGTGCACAACCATCTTGCATTGGTTAAGTAATGGACTATTATGGCTAATGATGCAAAGTTTGTCTATGCAAAGCATAGTCAATTTCGTTGACACAACTGTATTTTAAAGTTTGTGTTATATTTACTATTTTCTTACTGTTATTTAACATGGCTAGTTTAGCAGAAAAACAAAAAATGCATTAATAGTAAGTGTAGCAGAAAATTTCAAACTTGGTGGACTGAGAAATATGGCATGATTAGTAAATGCGACAAAACGGTGCGGGTGTTATGTTCTGGAACAGTGATATGTAGGAAATTATCTGTGAAGCGGCATTTTGAAACAAATCTAAAATCCTTTTGTCAAAAAAGTGAACCAGAGCAAAAGGAATTAACTGCTTAGAAACCGTTTGGCAGATGACTCCAATTGAGCATGCATTCTACTAAAAGTAACCGACATATTACCGTGGGCGTAGCTACCGCCGTATCTGTAGTATCAACGATACGAGGCCTCCACGCTATTGGGGCCCCAACAAGCGTAAGCAAAAAATCGTAAAGGGTTAAGGGGCCCCGAAAAAAGAGTCCTCAATGAATTTTAATACTGAGCCTACGAAAGACAAGCTACACCAGTGCATTTTACAATCCTAATGTAAGTTGTTTGTCACTTAATGTACAACAACAGAAGTCACACTAGTGTTACTTATAATTTGATTTATACGTATGTAACTAAAGGATTTACTACATTTACATACGGTGCAAAACGTATTTTTCATTGTAAATAAAGAGTTTTAAGTTTTTAATATCTCGTTATTTATTATTTCCCTAATAATCACAAATCAAAATTATTTAATGGCACGTCTATATTTCATTAAACATTTCTTCACAAAAAATGGCACGTTGATTCATAAAGGTTCGCCACCCCTGTCCTATAACATACATGTGTGTCTACGATTTTCGCGTCCAAAAAATATATCGACTCAAGCTGGGGTCGAACCTAAGGCTTACGACGCGGGATCGCTTCTTCTAAGCCACAAGAGCAGATTTCAGTTATATAATCACTCTCACAAGGGGAGGGCACGACTAAGGAAATTCATTTGGAAACGAGACTGAATATATAACAGTAGTGCTTCTATAGGGTAGTCAATTCCGAGAAAACAGCGTTCGAAATTCATACTAAGCTTATGAAGGGTGTTTTTTTGAGAGGTATAGAACTTTAAATTGCAATAAAACAACGATGTATTATTCGATTGACATGAATTTTTTTTTATTCGAACGATAATCTTGTGGCATTACATTTTAAATATGATTTCTGGCATAGGACTGCCACGGCTGGCTCGGATGTAGTCCAATCTGGACGTCCAATTTCCGATAACTTTTTCCAACATTTGTGGCCGTATATCGGCAAATAACACGGCGAATGTTGTCTTCCAAATGGTCAAGCGTTTGTGGCTTATCCGCATAGACCAATGACTTTACATAGCCCACAGAAAATAGTCTAGCGGTGTTAAATCACAAGATCTTGGAGGCCAATTCACAGGTCCAAAACGTGAAATTAGGCGGTCACCAAACGTGTCTTTCAATAAATCGATTGTGGCACGAGCTGTGTGACATGTTGCGCCGTCTTGTTGGAACCACAGCTCCTGGACATCATAATTGTTCAGTTCAGGAATGAAAAAGTTAGTAATCATGGCTCTATACCGATCACCATTGACTGTAACGCTGTGGCCTTCATCATTTTTGAAGAAGGATTCCACCAGCCCATAAAGCGCACCAAACAGTCAGTTTTTCTGGATGTAACGGTGTTTCGACATACACTGGTAGATTAGCTTCACTCCAAATGCGGCAGTTTTGTTTGTTGACGTAGCCATTCAACCAGAAGTGCGCTTCATCGCTAAACAAAATTCGCTTATGAAAATCGGGAACAACGGCAATCTCGTTTTGCGCCCATTCGACGAATCTACGCCTTGCTTGATGATCGTTTTGATGAATTGCCAAACCAAACTGAGAATAAATCACTTGACAGCTGTTAAATCGGTCGCCATCTTGGAAAGTAATGCCAACTTAAACTTCTATACCTGGAAAAAAAACACTCTTTATATAAGTTATTTTCTCCCTCATACAACGTGGACGTGGCATGATCGTCAGCGTATCGGAGTACTATCCATTGAACGGGGTCTCGATACGCGCGAGCGTGAACTTCGTTTTTATTTTTTTTCTCCAATTTATATTATTATTTATTTTCAGAATTAAATAATTTTATTTTTAAAAAAAAGATTCTTTGATTTTTAAATTATATTCTATGTAATTATAGTAACTAGTTTACTTTTTTAAAACACAAAAACAACTAATATATGGTATAACTACAATTACTTATATCATTAAAATCCAATTAATTTTATTTTTAAAATTATTCCTTGTACCTAAATGGCCATAAAATTTTACTTTCGTTTTTAACAAACCGATTTTGATCAAGAGAAAGGCAGCTGTTTTTAAAGAGCAGGTGTTATTCTTTTGAAAACAAAGTATTTTTTTAAAACAAAGAATGCTCCAATAAAATGAGAAATCAGCAGGATAGCGGAGTTTGGTTTTTCCACAATTGCTTAAAATTTTTTGCCATTTTCACCCCTGATTTTACAATATAACACCTTGTTACTTTAAAAACATTGTTCTTGCGGTAATTCTTCTTTTATTAACTGTGCTAGATGTAAAAAAATTAATTGTTTCGAATGTTTTTATAATTATCACTCAGGTTCTTGTAAGTAATAAAAAAAAATATGTAAGACAAAAGTTTAACTTTTTACTTATATTGATTTAACTTTATTATAATTTATTTTATTTTTATTTATATTTATTTAACTTTTTTATTATTTAATTTATATTTTCACTTTTTATTTATAAATATTATTATCATAATTATTAGTTGTTTTGTGCTTTAAAAAAGTAAAATAGTTACTATAATTATATAGAATATCATTTAAAAATCAGTGAATCTTTTTTAAAAAATAAAATTATTTAATTCTGAAAATAAATAATAAAATAAACTGGAGAGAAAAAAATAAAAACGAAGTTGGCGCTCGGGCGAATCGTACCTCTGTCCATTGGATAGTACACCGATACGATGACGATCATGCTACGGCGACGTTGTATCAGGAAGAAAATAACTTGTATGTAAGTTTAGTATGAATTTCGAACGCTGTTTTCTCGGAATTGACTGGCCATTCGGTGGAATTACATTGGGGTTAGAATACCTTACAGCAGTACTACTGTTACACAAAGTCTCGTCCCCAAATGAATTTCCTTAATCGTGCCCTCTCCTTGTCAGTAAAATTCATATAATTGGTTACCTTTCGCTATTATAGAGTGTTTTTTTCCAGGTATAGAAGTTTAAGTTGGCATTACTTTCCAAGATGGCGACCGATTTAACAGCTGTCAAGTGATTTGTTCTCAGTTTGGTTTGGCAATTCACCATGAATAGACTCACGCCTGAACAACGCTTTCAAGTTGTGCAATTTTATTTCGAAAATAATGGTCAATTTTCATAAGCGAATTTTGTTTAGCGATGAAGCGCACTTCTGGTTGAATGGCTACGTCAACAAACAAAACTGCCGCATTTGGAGTGAAGCTAATCCACCAGTGTATGTCGAAACACCGTTACATCCAGAAAAACTGACTGTTGGGTGCGCTTTATGGGCTGGTGGAATCCTTCTTCAAAAATGATGAAGGCCACAGCGTTACAGTCAATGGTGATCGGTATAGAGCCATGATTACTAACTTTTTCATTCCTGAACTGAACAATTATGATGTCCAGGAGCTGTTGTTCCAACAAGACGGCGCAACATGTCACACAGCTCGTGCCACAATCGATTTATTGAAAGACACGTTTGGTGACCGCCTAATTTCACGTTTTGGACCTGTGAATTGGCCTCCAAGATCTTGTGATTTAACACCGCTAGACTATTTTCTGTGGGGCTATGTAAAGTCATTGGTCTATGTGGATAAGCCACAAACGCTTGACCATTTGGAAGACAACATTCGCCGTGTTATTGCCGATATACGGCCACAAATGTTGGAAAAAGTCATCGAAAATTGGACGTCCAGATTGGACTACATCCGAGCCAGCCGTGGCAGTTCTATGCCAGAAATCATATTTAAAATATAATGCCACAAGATTATCTTTCGAATAAAAAAAAATTCATGTCAATCGCATAATACATCGTTGTTTTATTGCAATTTAAATTTCTATACCTCTCAAAAAAACACCCTTTACTTATTCACTGTCTTTCTTCTTTAACCTTTCATAATCTCATTCTACTATACAATATTATTCATTAAACGGCTGAATGCTTCAAACTTCTCAACAAAGTTAAACATAATTATAAATTACACTTTTTTAAAAATATGAAGTTTTGTTTGTAATATGTATGGATGTTATGGTTGAGAGAGAGAGAATATCATTTTCTAAAATTAAATAAGCATTTTAATTACATAAAATTACAATCATTGATATCTAATGTTTAAAAAAATGCAAGCAATACAATTGAATATTTATTTCACAAAGTATTTAAATCTTAAAAAACGTTTTAATGATACACATCTAATATCAGTAATGAGAATGAATGCACAAGTTAGTCAGTTGCAGAAAAATGTGATGTGTCACAACCGCAATATTGTCCGACAGATAAGTTTCCCTTGGTAATTATTTTTGAATCAAGTTTTCTCAATGGTATCTAACAAATGAATCACTACGCGATACTAATCTCACCAAGGAACTAACAAAACGAACGAAACTTTTTCCTAGAACGTTTTTTCTCATGGGAAATGTCATAAAATTAAAACGGAAAAATGATCTATTTTGAAAATTTTTATATTATTTCTGTTTCGAAAAGGTTCTGTATGAATATTGAACCTTTTTAAAAACTAACAGATGTTTTAAAATGATTGAAAGCTCGATGATACACGCAAAAGTTAGCAGAGTTTTATTTCAGAAAAGTTAGCAGAGTTTTAGATAATATTAGGGTTTGAGCCTCAAATCAGAGCTGCAGTTAAAATTGGTTCCAAATCAATACAATAAAAAAAGAGATGAGTATTATAGTTTTAAACATGTGATTTGTAATGGAATTTTGTGACTAATATTTGATAAAAATATGAAATAAAAGAAATTACGAATACGCAATTGCTATTTTAAAATATTTTCGGCAATAGTTGTATCTTTTTTCGGTTTTTTTTTTTTTTTTTACTTATTCTCATCCTGGTATACTTCATTTAATCTTTCATGAAATTATTGTACAAACATTTGTTATTTATTGGACAAAAGATAACATAAAAAACACGAATGAATTTACTTAAATAAACAGCCTACACACAAAAAAAAGCAATGCTATGTATAGCCGCTGGCAGTAGCACACACAAGAATTTTTCAAGGGGGAGTCCGGGATCGAAAGTTCACCATTCTTGTATCATGCTCCTTTTGATTTTTGTCGATTTTCGGGAACAAAACACAGTAAAAAACTAATTATTGAATAAATAATTAGCATTAATTAATAAAATTAATCATTAATAACAAATACTTAATTAAATTTTACATGCTATATACACTGGCCTGAAAAAGTTAAGGTACAATATGTTTTTCGAAGCTCACCATAAAAAAAATGGCAGTAACAATAAAATGCATAGTTTACATGAATGATAATAACGAACTTTAAAAACATTAATGCAAAAACGATTGCTACAACTTTTATTTTATAGAAAAGAACGTATATTTATGAGTGAGAGAAAAATATGCAAATATCAAGCTTTTGTACTTTTGTGTGTAAGTTGTGTTGATTTTCAACAGTTGTTGGCAGTTTCGGTGACAATAGTCAATAGAGTTTAGAAAATGTCTCAGAGACGTCGTTTACCCAATTCGTTAAGGTGGCGGGCAGTTGGATGGATGGAAATGGGATTGTCGCAGGCTGATGTTGCTAGACGTCTCAATGTGTCTCGTAGTGTTGTTCAGCGACTTTGGGATCAATACCAATCCGAAGATTCTGTGTCCAGAAGACCTGTTCCAGGCCGACCACGAGCTACAACACCTGCAGAAGACCGTTTTCTAGCTCTTTCGGCACGAAGGAGAAGAACCACTACTGTGCCGCAGCTCGTTGCAGACCACTTTCAAGCATCAGGAAGAAGAATCTCCGCTACTACGGGTGCGAAATCGTCTTCACAATGCAGGTCTGTATGCAAGAAGACCAGTTGTGTTCGTTCCCCTCAACGGACGACAGCGAAGGAACCGCTTATGCTGGGCAAGAGAACATGTTTCTTGACGCAGCAACAATGGGCTTCTGTGCTGTTCACAGACGAGTCCAGATTTACAATGGAGAGTGATTCAGGGCGTCTACTGATCTGGAGGGAACAGCGCACTAGATACCATCAATCCAACACTGTTGAAAGACACAGTTATAGAGGTGGTGGAATCCTGGTTTGGGCAGGGGATCTCGCTCGTTGGCCACACTGGACCTGCATGTGTTCCATGGAGGAACCGTAACTGGTCTTAGATATCGGGATGAGATCCTTGATCCATATGTCCACCCATATGCTGCTGCTATTGGTAACTACTTCATTCTTATGGATGATAATGCACGACCTCACCGAGCTGGGATTGTTGAGAAGTATCTGGAGGATCACGGTTTGGAACGAATGGAATGGCCAGCTAGATCTCCAGACCTGAATCCGATAAAACATCTTTGGGAGTATCTTGGCAGAGAGGTTGCTGCTTTAAATCCTCCTCCAAGATCGTTACATGAGCTGAAACAAGGCTTACTCTGTGTCTGGTCTTCGCTTCCTATTCCGGTGTCCGACAACTTAATAAACAGCATGGGAAATCGATGCCGCCAATGCATTCAAGTTAGGGGTGGACACATTCCTTATTAGAACCCATTTTTGTATTGTTTTTATGCCATTTTACCACATAACACTGTGATGTGCTGTTTTCTCCAAGAATGGACTTTTCCGCAGAGATTGCTTTTTTTGTTATAAATCGTTTTTGCAATACACTTATACAAATTTCTATGACGCATTCAATAAAAAACTATTTAATGCACATATCCTCCAAATTTTTTGTTTCTACATTCATTCATTTGCAAATTAGACACAAAAACCCGGTTGTACCTTAACTTTTTGAGGCCAGTGTACTTAAAATTATAATCAATCGAGAAAAAATCAAGGGCTTGGGGGGGTCCGGACCCCCTCGTGTGCACCACTGGCAATAACTACATATATTGCCTCAATATTGAAAGATAGACTTAGGATGTGTTAGGGATATGTCAATCCATGCTGCTTCTACATGTTTTCAAAGTTCGTGAGGTGTGTGCTGGATTAATCGTTTCTCAATCAATGCCTACATGCATTAGATGGGTGCAGATTAGAGAAGAATATTAGCCCCAAGCAACAGTGTAACCTTGTGGGCAAAGAAAAAAAATTTCCACCAGCACAAACCTTAAGGGTTGATAACGGGCTCTTTAATTTTAGAGACATATACGGGGCTATTGAACGTACTAGAAATGCATATTAGAGGGTTCCCCAATACAGTATCTTATCATAACATCGAATAAAGTGTTGTTTTGAAGCTCACCCTTAGTGACCCTGACTGCTGCTTGAGACAGGGATTTGAATGCCCATTTTCGGATCCGGTGATCTTGTACAAGCCTTAGACAACAGGGACCAAAAAGAATCTCAACTCGGGCTGGTCACTGAGTGATTTTATTCATATCTTTTGCTATTGCGACATGGGGGTTGGCCACATGCCCTTCATAGAGAGGAAAATGTTGTAATTGATTATAGATTTTCTGAGTGATGCATAAAGTCATTTTCCAGCTATTACTGTAATTGATATACATTTCTAGGAGGATTGAGCGTTGTTTGGAACCTTTTCTTTTGACATCATAGGCAACTTCAAGTTAAAATGACAGCCCTGGTTGATGGGAGCGCTATGCATCACTGACGATTTGTTGGGAATGCCTTTTTATATTCTCCACGGAGTGTAATTCTACAGCAGTGTTAGGCTGTCCAGCCATCTCGTGTTTCATTTTCGAGTCAGCGCTTCGGCGCGAGACTGTGTTGGTGAGGGGTCATTCATGGTGACCTTTTTTTTTTGGCTTAGGGTAGGGTGATTTGAACTACCCACCTTCGGTTCCGGAGACCTGCGCTTTGCACGCTTCAGAAGACAGGATGAAAAGGAGCCCGTGGTCAGGCCAATCGTTAAACCCTTCTTGGTCGGCATCGCTTCTCATACCTTCGGTAATTTTGTGCCGCGTCGCATGCCATGAGACAAAAAGAAAAATTTCATCTGAATACTTCTACGAAATTAGCAATTAATCCTTTCTTGACAATTTTCTCAATGAAAATTTCAGCCTTGAATTATAAAATCAAAACCATTTTGTACTTTCTATAATTTCAACTTCATTATTGTTACTTTTAAATGTAAAAACAGCTTTTTTAATGAATTCAAAGAATAATATTTCACAAGAGTAATGAATTTAATATCTCTCAGTCGTGGAAGACGCT